>JAUYWI010068976.1:0-14627 GCA_034780595.1 Parotoplana pacifica
TATAATATTAAATCAGCTTTCTATCTCAATTAGTTTTTGAGTTACAGCCATTTAAAGTTAATTAGTGTAAAAACCTCTGTATTCACCCCTCTCCGTATTCACCCCCACCCCCCTTACTTAATTAACATGTAAATAGTCTAAACCTATATAGACCTAAATTCAATTTCTGCCTCTAAACCTCCATTACTAGACTTTAATAATATAAGTACCCAACTCATGCCAGAAACTTACCCTAAGGGTAGTATCATTAATTTATTAAAATAAGGAAGTCTACTCAGGCTAGAAACTTAAATTAGGTCTGTTTTGACTTGTATACATTTTGACCATTTTAAATTTATACATTTTTGTTATTAGATGTTTTAGACATTATAAGTATGTTTTGACCTGCATCCATTTATATGATTACTATTATTTTTAGAAACAATATAAACCAGAAAAACATACACCTATTTATTAAATGAAACAAAACTATTTTTCTATAATGTAATATTAATATTGGAGTTTTCAAACCTTTTGGTTCATTCATAATCATGGTGAAAAGTAAAAATTAAATTAACAAAAACAGATTAATGGCTAAGAAACAATTGGTGGGAAGCTAAAGTTACTTAGTTTGAGTGTGTTGTTAACTAAAGAGGAGTACATATTAAAGAAAGCATAATTTTTTATAAAATCAGATTCTAAACTAAAACAGGCCTAATTTTTAGATCACCACATTTATAATCAGAAGAATGGCCAGTGCCCATGGCATGAACAGCAAGCACATTGGGATTACATTTAATAATAGAAGCTTTACATTCTTTAACTAGAGTAGAAATATCATGACCTGTTTCACCAATATATAATTTGTTACAGTTAGAACAATTAATTTTAAAATACTACTGGACAATCATCTTTCTCCCACTCTAGGTTCTTTTCCTATTCTCATCTAAAGCTATGTCTGTTCCTCCATGAGAGACAAATAGTGTTAGCATCTTTTTTTAGGCCCACTGATACACTGGCCAACAAAAAATGTTTTATTCTGCTATTCAAAATATGACATCTACTAGATTAATTTGAACCTTCTGATTTAAAATATGTTTATTTAATCCCAGACTTTTAGTTTTTCAGTTATGTGCTTGTAAAATCTTGACATTTTTCTCAAATGTTACCTATTTTAACACTTTTTTCCTAAAGTATGTTAGGTATATTTGAAACATTATTTTAGCTACAATAATTTTGCTGAAACACAATAAGTTATTAATATTAATAATAGCTACTATTCATCCCATACCAACATTATATTTACAAATGCATACAAAAATTATAATATTCAAGAGTAAATGGATACAAATTCATTGAGTAATCAAATAACTCTTGTGTCAGTGGCTATGTTGTATTGGTGAAGTGGTTGGCATCATCACTGCTGTCCCACTAACATAAAAAACACATGTTTTGTGCATCCCATTTGTATACTTACCAAGTAAAGGAGTGACAACCTTGAGATCACTAAAAATAACCCAGTTGTGTTGAGAATAGCTTATTACATCAAGTAGTCTTTCCATGCTGGTGTAGGATTCTTTCATGGCAACAGCACATGTCAATGGAATGGATGGATGCTGGTTACCATTATGAAGCAATCTGCTTTCAAACTGTTAGTAGAAGAATCTATGAACAATTGTTTTTGTATTGGTAACCAATTTCATCAAATAAACCCTAAACATTGCATAACAAATTTAGTCATTCATCAAATAGAATTTTAAAACTTTTGTGTCTATTGCAAAATACAGAAATATGTATTTTAGATGCCAATAGATTCCATTCTTCACATGAGAGCCAAGAAGTTCAGCATTTTTGTAGACAAGTAGAGATACCTCACAAGATCATTGACTAGCAGTTGAATAATAAGTTAGGGATTAGATGTAAGGGGTTTATTATCACCTTCATTGTCATAATGGGATATGATGTCATTGCTGGATGGAGATTCATGGTCTAAATCAGTATTTTTGGTGGTTTAGGAATTGCCAAATGTTCATAATGTGGTACTGGCCTTGTCACTGATGCACAATTTGATAAACAATTTTACTACATGTCTTTCTTTAATGGCCAGCAACATTAGTAATGCAGAAGTAGCAGTCATCTATATGATTGTTCTGTTCACACAACACCATTGGCATTGCAAAAGGCATAGACTTTCACTTGCCATCCAACCATAGTGTGAGAGAAGTATAGCATTGTGTACAACAATAATGTGGATCTCAACATTTGTCCTGGTCATCAAATTTGCAGTCAAAATACAAACATTAAGCAAGTTGAACTCTGTGACATGTTTTACAAATGCTCAATATCATAAATTGACTGCCTATATAACAGAAATTGTCTGGATTATTTTTGTCATAATTGTGAAAACTTTTACAGTAGAAATGATAACTAAATATTATGCTATTTGGAAATAACAAATGTGTGTTTGGAAATTCCAAATGTTTTCATAATAATTTGTTAGTGAATTCTGTCCCTAACCAATCAGAACTTTTAACATCAATTTACATTACTTGGAAATTCCACGTGTGCATTTGCAACTTCCAAAAGTGTTTGCATAATAATTTGCTAGTGAATTTTATCTCTGGCCAATTAAAACACAGCAAACAATGGTTAAATAAACTTATTTATGTGTTCTATTGTGATAGTCAATGTTACAATTGTAATGCTAGTGCATTAATAGGGGCAAATTCTACATTATTTACATTTTATGTATAATTTATTGAATATAAATGATCAAAATTACAATATTCACAATACATTCATAACTAAAAATCTTGACATGTTAGACAAATATGGATATCATTCATATATTCCTCTTCAGTAGCACATTTTTTGTTGACCAATGATGGTGTCTACACAGCTTCTGAAATGTTATGTTTATTATTTGTAAAATACAGCATCAATTGCTATACTAGTTTATTGACAGTATTAGTGACAATCCCTTGCTATTGTATGTTCCAATAAGATGAGGTATCAGTGAGTGCAGAACCAAACTTTCATCAATAATTTGTACAGTTAATTTCAGAAACATTTTGATCATTGAGATTCAATTTCTTTCAATAAAACTAAGTGTCACATCAGTTATAGGAAATGATATATGTGTTGTAATTTAGCAGCAATCAGCAATATCCTAGCAAATGTGGTTTCTCCAAACACCAGCTAACTTCCTGATATCCCTGAGGTGTGTGTACCTCCTCTGAAGAAAGTATTGAATGAAATGGTCCTATAGGTATGAGTCCACATCTTAAACTTATGTTAGGAAATGAGACCTATGGTATCACCTGGTCACACTGCCCACCTGAGACAGTGGCAGCCTTGGTGATCCTAGCCTTTGGCATGCCATTGCATTGTATTGTTCATTATAAACATGATTTTCAAGTCCCTTACATATTCCTGTAATTTTTGTGCATCTAGAGAAGGGACATTTCCATGGTGGGCCATTTAGTAGGACCAGCAATCTGGTGGCAACCCCAGTGCTGGAACTTACAATTGTCTTTATGCCATTTCTGGGTTTCTCCTGGAGTCATTTCACTATGTTGAGGGTGGCATTCTCACATATGTCTTTTTAACCATTCAATGGTTTTATATGCCTTGGTGCAGCCATTTATGAGACAATGATGGTCCCTTGCACATTGTTGGGAGTAGCACCCTCTTTTTGAGAATAATCTACATATGAGCATCAAAGCATTTCCTTGTGTTCTCTGAAATGCCTCTCACAGAAGGGATGCTCACAGACAATATTTCTATCCCTGTTCTGTAGGAGTCTTGGTGCCTGCACTGTTCAGGCATCTTAGAACTCCAGAATTCCAGAAATTTTGGAAACATTTTGGGGTGCATGAGATTGGTATGAATATGCAGTGTTTAGTAAGGGGGGTTATGGGTGGTAGTTCATATTTTACTTACATGATTTTGACTTAGCACTGAAATCTTTTTTTTATATCTACATTCAAATGCTGATTTTAGATGCTGATAATGTCCAAAAAAATTGCTGCATGCTTGACCACATTGTTAATAGTGTTTGGTTTTAGATTCATTTGAAGTATCAAACTAGGTAATATTTTAACCTACTCCCCAGAAGGGACCAAATATCCATCATGAAGAAAAAATCTTTTACTAGTAAAGGAAAAGTGAGAGTAGACTGCACTATTCAAACTTCATCAACATCACAAAACCTTATGTCTTTTACATTTTAGCATCTCTGAAAATTTACACCCTTTTCTTTCAAAAGTCTGAGCCAATGATTCACAAACTATATGAGGAACAAGAAGAATTATTCCACAATTTTCTCTCTTCATTTTCCAAGAAGTCATTGCAAACAAATCTGCTAAGAAGCTCATGAAACTAGACCTAGAGAGACATTTGCTACCAGCCAATAAATTATTCTTTGAACCATACAGTGTACCATCTGTGAAATGGCATCTTTTGAAAAAGAAGTTTGGCAGTACAATATTAGTAAAGCAATTCCACCTGTTGACCAATGCAGAATAGATGAGTGGTGGCTGCAACACAGTGAACAGTTTTCTTTTCTTTCAAAACTGAGTATTAGTTTGCTGTCTATTTTTCATGGTCCTGAGGTTGAACAAAATTTTAGTCAAATGTCCCAAACATTGAATACACTGACTTCAAGACTTCAAGTGAAAACAGTGAATGCTCTTTAGACCACCAAATATTTTTTTAAAGCAGATAACAAAACTGTTTATCAGAAGTTCTCTATGATCCTGTTCTAAAACTTTTAGCACAGAAGCTTCAAAATGCATCTCATCAACATGATATAGAGTTGGAAGACTCCAGAACTATATGTAAAGAACACTTGGTGAGTGTATCAAACAACTAGAGATTGTGTCAAAAGCAGAAAGAAACAGGATCTTCCTATATGCTGCTGCAAAGGCACACAAACAACATGTGAAAAAAGTTCTCCAATATCTTTCTGCAAAAAGACGAATTCCATAACTATCTCATCAACCATTGCCAACTAAATCATCAAATCCATGAGCATCTCATCAGCCATCACCAACTAAACCATTGACTTCCAAATTCAAGCACCATGAAGACAACAATGAAGCAGTACAACCAAAAAAAGAAACAAACAACATTAGATACTTTAGTGCAATAGTCATTTAACCCTGACAAAAGGCTTGGCTTGCAGATCATCCCAAGGATTCTAGCATAATTCCAGAACACTACCAGATTTACCCTTGTTAGGGATCATCAGGTGAACATATGAAATTGCTGAACTGAAGCTCATACTACTTGAAAAGTAGTGAGCATTGGAGCTCTAGAATCCAATTTCAGATCTTTGCTTATTGGTATCACATGTTCCCTTGTCCCCCCTACTTAATTCTTTAACTTTGGTGGCTTCATGGGGGCTTTGCCCCCCCTAACCCCCCACTGGGGCTCTGTCCTCAGACCCCCATTGTTGTGTGGGCTTTGCCCACCCTCACATGTTTCCCTTCTTTTTTCCTGAAATTTTTTTAGGAAGCTCTATGATGCCTGCCTGTTTCTTCTACTGACTTGTGGATATCCACCCACCAAAACCTTTTGTGACTTTCCTCTGCCCTGTACATACTGTTCAGTGTACCAGTAACATTGGTCACCTTCAGACAGAGGCACTTCACATCACCAGGTAGCCTGACTGTCCAAGCTTGCTTGGCTTGTGCACCAATACCTTGTCCATCTTTGAGCTGGGCAAAAAGTATGTCTGAAGCCATGCTAGTAAAAGCATCTTTAAGCTTCTGGAGGAACCTCAGATGTCTGACCTCAAGTAGTGATCTAATATATTGCAGATGCACTTTCCCTGAGGTAGTTCTATTTCCACATTGATATCTAACATATAAGTTCAAATTACAAAAGTAGAATTAATGCCAGCACAATATCTCACTTTTTTTGTAATCATTTGAAGATTACTTTTTGGATACCCTATTATATATTTTATATAAAACATTTTGGTATAGCAAAGAAAACTGATGTATAATGTTGTTGCACATTTTAGGCATTCCATTAGTGAATCGAATCTTAGAAAATCAATAAAATTTGATTTTTTTGTGGAAAAGTAGTTTTTACATCTTGTCTGTTGTTATTTCCATTTCAGTGTAGATTTTATTTGGATCACTTGCTTTTTTATCTTAATCAATCTTCTGCTCCTTGAATTGATAGACTTAATTTTGCAGTTTTAGGAATCTCATTAAATAGTTCTTGAATGTATTCAATCACCACAAATTGTTCTCACAGAAACAACATCAGTTCATTTTAAAATACATTAAATGGAATTTAGTATGTTATATTTATCTAGTTATTAGGAATTATATTGTGAATAAGACCTTGGTTTAGGCCATACCTAAATTACCATTTAATTAACATTTTTAGTAAATGAACTCCTTATAAACTAGCAATATTGTTTTTATCATATTTTCTGCTTAGATGTTCATTCAAGAAATCATTTAATTATGTTATTCTTCATTGAAGTTAATTTTTAACAAAATATTTTTAAATTTAATTATGGACCAATCAAAATTTTATTAAGCCATTAAGAAAATGCGGTTTAAATTCATGAAAACTTTATGCAATATTGTATTACCTACATTTTTTAAAGTGAATATCTTTCATGTCTGTTGGTATTAAAATATGAACAATCCAATCCACAGGGTTGTCACTCATCCAATTTCATTGGGATGTCCCTATTGTCCCAATGGCATTTCGAGGATGAAGTTTTAATTTTTTTAACTGGCATAAAAATCAGAGTCCAAATGTTGTTAGCTCTTTTTATGGATTTCAAGTAAAACATACCTAGTTATGTATTTGTTAACAAAAAATATATTAATTCTGATTATCTAATAAGTCAAGAGATGGCTATGGGCATAGAGTAGTAACACACAAACTACTCTAGCCAAAATTTCATGCATTATCATACATGCTAAAGAAGACACATACAATTTATGATTATAGAGATAAGAAATAAATTGACTGGTGATAAGTCACATTCTTTATCAGACTAAAAAGTAACATTGTAGAGAAAGAACTATATCCACTTTTCTTTTCAATTCAATTTAAAAATGGTTTTCAGTTTTAATTAGAACCTGTATGTAACAATCAATGTACATTTTGATGTATGTATTCATTCAAAAATGTTTTCATTCTTTCATTGTTTAATATTTATACTGATCCATACAAGCTAACCAATTTTTGTAATGTCTATGCTAACAAATCTGGTTACTTTTAGGTTTTATATATATGCCTTTCATAAAAGAAGTTTAACTTTGATAAATTTAATTTATAACTGTGGCTACTATTTTAAGACAATACTTTGAAGGTTGCTACTATTCAAGGACAGCTACAATTTGATGGTAGCTATTATTTGAAGAAATATGGTATTTTATCTGCTAATTAATTATTTCATTATTGGGATACTAGCAAAATTTATAAATTGGATAAAAACATGAATATTTTACTAACTAGAGAGGTTCAGTGATGGGGATAAAATGTATCTAGATAAAATGCTATAGTGTACTTTCTTCAGGTATCTTAGTGTCAACTACTGCTACATTTATTTGTAATGGTAGATTTGAATATTTAAATCATAACAAAAATGTCTCCTATGGCATTTTAATTTTGACAGGTGGTTGTTGTGGCTCCAGAAGTGTTAATACAGTCATTGGTGGATGGGGATGGTCTTGGTGGTGTCTTTCCAAGACACAAAGGTGAGCTTCATTTTGCTTAATCAATTTTATCAACAATTTATTTAATGTTTGATAAGTTTCTGCAAAAGTACATTATTCATTATCATTTTCTAAATACTATCACGGATGCAACCTGAAACAATTATAAGTTGAAGCTTTTATTTCAAAAGTGTAGATTTTTTACCTTCTAATCATAATTTTGTTGTGTTAAAATATAGTTTTTTCCATTGATTAATCAATAAGTTTTATTTAGGCTACTATGATTCTCTAAATGGCTTTTTTTTGTTTCTTTAGATTATCATTGGAAGTGATGACTTTGGGTCCAAAGTGTGAACATGTGGAAACAGCAGAAGGTGTTCCTTTAACTGTTACTGGTGAGTGTGCATTATATGTTATAGCTTAAAATTTTCAGCCGAAATGTTAATTTGCATAGATTTGTGTTTATAACTACTGTTCCTTATTAGTAAGTCCAATCAATTAAATGTAATTTTTCGGCTTTATTTCAACATAATCATACAAATAATGCCTTTGCATGGAGAATTAGGTATTTAAAATGATTCCCAGATGATAAGTATCTGCTCATAATAACCTGTAAATTTAACAAATTATGAATGTTTTAAAAGTACATGCATATGCATATGACCATTTTATGGTCTGGATGGATATATAAAATTTTAGCATAGTCGTTATTGTCAGGGAAGTTAGGGAAGAAGAAAAAATCAAAATACATATTAGAGATCACTATATTTTGTTGATAAATGTTATTTATCTATAGATGAATTTGTTGAAGGGTACTATTTTGTTCATGATACTCTTAATTTTTTATGGCACATGTGTTTATTATAGAGGAACACTGAAACTATGGTTTATTTTATTTTAAAAAATCTGAGAAAAGTGATGAACTTTTTTAGGTGTTGCTCAGGTCAAGGTAATGGCAGAAAGTGAACTACTTCAGACAGCTTGTGAACAATTTTTAGGCAAGTCCAGGCGTGATATCATGCACACAATTCTTCAGACTCTTGAAGGACATCTTAGAGCAATTTTGGGAACATTGTCGGTCGAAGCGATCTACAAAGTTAGTTTATTTTCATGTTTCTCTACTTTCGTAATTGATGTTATTTTTCCAAAATAATTATATTTATTAATTTTGTTGGATGAAACTTCGGAAGCGATGACGTAGGATAAACAGTTTCTAGATAAAAATGTGCTATACCTAAATGCAACGTTTGAATGGAACAAACAGTGGTATTTTAGATTTCAATTGAAGATTATTTACAAAAATTTACACATTTGTTTCAAATCCCGCGGCGTATTTATTGTCTTAATGGCAACCTATCTTTGTGTTGTGTAGCCAAATAAGTGTAAACAGAAGGGTGTGTCTGATATTGTGCTTTATACGAAGCCAATAATTATAAATTACAAGCTGGAAATGTCACATGGATATGTTCTAAACTTACTTTGTTAATATGCCATTAGCTTTCTTCAAATCCTATTTTAAATGCTTAGCTTATTCAAATCTTAATTTTTCTTGTTTATTCTGCTTTAAAAACATATTTTACGTCCTGTACATGCTGTTACATATTAACATGAAATCACTTTCTAATAAATTCTGACAAGAAAGTCTACAAATTTAATATACAAAAATCAATAATAAATCATTTTCTGTACCTAACGACAATTATGGAGTAATAGGAGAAACTTGAAACAAGAGTCAGACAGTGAATACTATACCTACTTTGCTGAATTCAGTCTATTTATTCCATAATTCCTAATTATCTCTAAGCATTCAGAGATTAATTTATTGTATTAACATGATACGAGTATTGGCAATTTTTAACCATCAGATCAAACATATTTATTAGTTAGCCTAATTACATTATGAGGCGAGGGATGTATGTATAAGCAAACGGATACTATATTTAGAAATTGTAAAACTAAATCAATATCCCCATTTACAGAAATAATGTCATCTATCTTCATTCAAGAACGAGATTATGTAGGTTTGTTCAAAGGTAACTTGTTGGTAGCTGTATTTCTATCATGTATCAATATAAATATACACTAAATATAGATCCTTTTAGATACTTGGCATCATAGAGTAGGCTACTCTATGCTTCGTATTATGTATTCTGAGAAGACTCTTACACTATTGTGTGTTTCTAGCGAGCCTAAACTCTTTATTCAATATATCTACATACATAGTACATACGTGCATAATCTACGAGAATTTAACTGACTAAACGTTGAATTTCAACTAGTTATGTACATGGCTAACTGTTATTTCTGATTTCTGACATCTATATTATTATGTAGCTACAATATGTCATGTTTCTGTTATTTGTTTTCAATTATTTGAACAATCCAAACTGTTTTGTTTTTACCATACTTTAAGTGTTTTTAAGCTGCTTTAAAATAGGTACAAAAAGATAGAGAAACAATACGTTATTCAAACTAACGAATTTTTTCTAATAATAGGTTGTCCAATTCTTTTTTCAAATATTTCTATGCCATGCCATAATTTTATACAAGTTGTTTATGTCCTGTCTTGTATTTGCAAATTATAATCGTATAGTATATGCTTATGCTTACTCTTTCCTATTTATGTACAGCTAATTAGAGCTACCCCCCTGAGATAGCTTGATATGTTGACAGCCGTTGGACAGAAATGGTCCAATTAATTTTATAGTTGGTATTGTGTGTTAGCTACTCTTTATTGTCTACATAGTATTATTAGTCAGGTATTTAATATCCCAACCGTAACAGAACTGTTAATTAATACTGTGAGCTTTTAAATATCCTACGAAGACAAAGACCTAATCAGTCTTGTCCGTGAATTGAATTGTTTTTTTTTAATCTTTCAAAATTCTAGATTTTTACTTGCTTGAATTTGTCAGTAATTACACCCCTCCCCCTGCAGAAAGAAACGCGACAAGATATTTTTTATAATATTTTCTAAATTTTCTTCTAAAGATATATCATTTTGTGTGGTTATAATCTAATAACGGAGCTTCTTTTTTTCCTGAAACCTTTTTATTCTTGTTAAATTAATATGTTCTTTCTTTTTCGTTGTAATATTTTTTATATTTATTGGCGTATAAATCAAAAATGACTTTGCATTTCTAATTGTCTTGAAAATGCTACAATGGATGACGAAACATGTTGACAATAATTAATTAAGTTTTTAAAGAATGTCTTTTTATTTTATTCATATCTAGAATATTTCTACCATCTGTCAGTGACATTTCTACTCTAATCTGATTTTATTTCAATTCGGATTTGGAGAATAATATTAATGTATTTAGTATTACTAAAAATACTATTCATAAAAATATGTTGTGTGGCGTTTCTTTCTGCAGGGGGCTTAGTTGCAGTATCTTTAAAAAACAGTTTTGTTACAGTTATGTACAGTGGCTCTGTGTGTCAACTTTTACATGACGTGTAACTTAGAAAAATCAACTTATTTCGATACTGAATGAAAAACAAACGTATATTGTGCTCTTAATAATTTAACTTTTTGCAGTCTCTTAATGTTGACTGATATTTTATGCTACATTTAAAAACTAAGGAACTTGTAAAATAAACAAACGGTTATTGTTTGTCGACTAACTCATGAAATAATTCACAATAAGATTGAGAATGAAATCGGATCCTATTATGGTTGATTATGTGAAAATGAAGTAATAGAGCAGTATTCTATTTGGGGGGGGGGGATACTTGGAATTATAGATTTTTTATATCTAAGACCGAGAATATTACTATGGCGCTGAGTAGCTGTATATTAACTACCATGTTCCATTTTGTCTTTTAAGAATTTTCCATGCACAGTGAGGTTTTTCTGGCCAGTTTTACTTAAAGTATGTTTTTAATCCGGGGTGGCGAGTAAATTAACGTTTGTTTTTAATTAATTAATTACACCTTAAGCAATAAAATTTAATCAATGACCAGTGTATAAATAGCTAGTAAAAAAGCACGTCGTTGAAATGATGTGATCGTTGCGAATAGTTTGTTTATATTAAATACTGTCTGTGGAGTTATTTATGTACTGCATTTATAATAATTAAAATCTTAAATCTTTAGTTATATATTTGTTGATGGCTGTTCTTGTTGCTATAGACAATAATAACAGATTTAATTAGTAGCATGTGCATACTTTTGGTTTCTAAATGTACCAACTTAGTAGATTTTTAAATCTCAATGGAAGTATATGTATGTAGCACCAATGTAGAATCTATCATATTGTAATAATACGTTTATCTAATCAATATCGATTACTCATCTATGTACCAAGTCATCAAGTAATCAATCGTAGTCAAGAATGTTGATTATTAATAATACGATGCTCGAAGTACGGAGTAGAATTGCCAAAGATTTGCAAAAATTATGAACAAAGTACGGAAGAAAGTGATGTCATGATTTTTATTAATTGAAGTAACCTACAATATTTTTCTTTTTATATATTGGATGTTTCCAGTGTTTTATTGGATGTCCATATCTTTTTCTTTTACTTAAGCAGTAAATACAGAGAAGAATCGAATAAAATGTACACCATTGTCAACTTAGCTCTTATATGGGCCTTTCAACATAATATGCTTTGCAAACCATGTCCAAGAGATAATATGTTTTGGTATTAAAATTTGGTGTTCTTGCCTTGCAGGACCGTGATGAGTTTGCCAAACTAGTACGTGAGGTCGCTGCCCCAGATGTGGGCCGTATGGGCATGGAAATTCTCAGTTTTACCATAAAAGATGTCTATGACAGGGTCGAATATCTCAACTCCCTTGGTCGGGCTCAGACTGCCAATGTGAAGCGAGATGCCGATATCGGAGTTGCAGAAGCCGAACGCGATGCTGGTATCAGAGTAAGTCGACTTAGTTTGTGTACTTATAATACTCATGAACATCAATTTGCTCATTTGTACTTATGAAAATGGATGCGACCACTAAAGAAAAATAGAGTATTTCTAAATGTACAAAAATTACGATGATATTAGATGAATGCCAGCCCTTTATGATCGACATGTAATGTACAAAGTACATGGATGTCTCGTACAGCTGGGGATGGGTCGGTGCCCCATCCTCGTAAAACCAATAGTTGTGATTCTGAAGCAGAGGCTACAAAAAAACAATTTCTAACATCAGGCTAATAAATAACTTTTGTCAGTCACAGTTTATGTAAAAAACGAGGTTTTCGGCCTTTTTTCTGAACGCCTTTAGCTTACTGTTTATTATTAGTTGTTTTTAAAGTTGCTATACATACATTTATTATTTTGTTCCAACTTTAGATTGCCTGTGAAGATATACATATTTGCAATATATGAATATCGATTATTTACAATATTAATGTTATTTTTATTATCCATTTTCATTCCGATTTGAAACCTTTGTTTAAACTTTTAACCAAACTATATAGATGATTTTTTCTCTATAAGGTATTCTTGTAAATTACAGATTGCTTTATAGATAATGAAAGAAAAAACTAAGAAATTTTTCATATTAATTTATTGGATTAGCGTTTCAAGACTCATCATGTCTCATCTTCGGCAAACGCTAATAAGTGATTGTACATTGAAGATACATTAGCATATGTGTGTACATAGATTTAGATAATCTGGCTTAAGATGTGGCATGATGAGTCTTGAAAAGCATACCCACTATTCGAAAATTTTCTTATAAAAGTTATTTTACAATCTGCGACGATTTCTAATTATTACAAATTGTTTTTTTGTATAAAAACTCTCTTGGTTAGTGTAAAAGAATCTAGCTAATAGAGATCTAGTGGCTAGTGATCCACAGGTCTTGTCTTAAATCAGATCAATATCTATTGTAATTGGTGAAAAGCATTGATATGCAACCCCACAAATTTCATAGAAATGTTGTCTTAACTCACTGCAATGTAGTAGCATAGTATTTAAATTGGTACTACTAGATTTATAAAATCTTTACTTAAGATGGCTTCATTCATTTATTATTGATCATTAGAACTTTAGTTAATTTATTGTTCCCTATATTTTAATATCCACGTTATAGAAGCATCACTGGGCGTTTCCTTTGTATTTCACATTCATATTCTATTCATGCATTCAATCAGTTGAATTAGGTATATTATATAAAATAGGCTCTTTGTAATCAATATACACATCATAACAATTTAATGTTTTCATCCAGCTTGATTACGCATAGTTTTGGGTTAGTTATAGTTTTACAGAAGTTGGAATAGGGGAAATGGGATCTCAGTTATGAAAGAAACGGCATAGAATTTTCTTTTTGGTGTTATTAGTGAAAATAAATGATGAAATTGGATATATAGATAAATCTGGCAAACAAACATCTGGAAACCAATATCATGTAAATGACATTTTGATATATAAATATGATGCGAGCAAGAAATTAAATAATATGGTTGTATTTATGTAGATGCTTTGACCTCGGTAGTTAGGGCCATAAATATAAAGAATCATATCAAACGATTAAATTGTATACTTTATTGGCTATTTTACGAGTACATTAAATATGTATGTATTTCAGGAGAAAAAGAATTTTTATGTTTGGGTTTGGGTTTGATATTTTCTTGGGGTAGCTAGTTGAATGGAAAGAAGTAGCCATTTAAAATCTGAAACCTAATGGCTTTGAAGAATATTCTAAAAGTGAAAGACCTGTGATAAACTCACTTCATTTTCTCAGGTAGACTGTATTTTTATTTTTAAAGCCTTTTCCTCAAAAAAATAAAGCAATTAGAAAAAAAAGTTATAATAAACCTTTGAAAAAGAAAAAATGAAGTTGGTCTATCGCAGATCTTTCACTTCTATACATACGATTTTTCTGAAAATTGAACAATATACTTCAAATGCCATTTGAAGTACATTGTTCAATTTTCAGAAAAATCGTATGTATAGAAAGAATGTGACAGCTGTTTAAAAATAGGCTTTTTCAGGGGGTG
>JAUYWI010068987.1:0-14625 GCA_034780595.1 Parotoplana pacifica
ATACCACCACTACCGGAATGGACAGTTGGGCAAATATGTTGTCTTTGGAGACCTGTACCTCCTCTACGTCGAACATAACACCGTTGAGAGGTTGCAACAAGGTGGACTGGACTTTCGTCACTAAACACAACATTCCTCCATTGATCCACTGTCCAGTCACGGTGTGCTCTGTCCCACACTAAGGACGAGCATGGTTTCTTTCAGTCAGATGAGGCTTCTTGACAGCAATACGACCCACCAAACCAGCAGAACGAAGCCTTGTCCTCACAGTAGTAAGAGTTTGTTGTGCCACCTTTGATGAAGCTGACGTGCAGAGCCGTCGATTTCCACTACTCATTCTGATGAAATCTCTGTCATCTCGTTGGGTGGACACTTTTGGACGACCAGCTCTTGGCAGATCATCAACTGACTGATTATCCCGATCTTTGGACAATAAACGTTGAATTGTTCCTCTGTCAACGTTGAAATCCCTTGACAGTTGGGAAACTGTTGCATTCCTCTCATTGTGAAGGGTGACGATTCTGAGACGTTGATCATGAGATAAATAACACACAGGCATTTTGAAACAACTCTTATAAATTATTAACTACAATCTGAGTATTTAGATTGAACAAAAATTAATAAAAGAACTAAAACATAATAGGTTGCAGCGACACTTTCTGATGGGGCTGTATTAAACTGACAGATTCCAATTTCAAAATGTTCACTGGTGATATTAACTCTGGGCCAAAGTGGTCAAGTTGATTCCAAGATTTACTAGAAGTCATTTAAAGGACCTACTAAAATTTATGTCACTAACACACAGAACTGGTCTCGACCAATTATGTACATAACAGGTATCAAATGATACATTAGCTGTTTATCTACCATTTTTAAAATACATATATATATAAAACCAAATCTTTCCATCCAAGCTAGAATACATTTTTTATACTATTTTCATCTGCCTATAAATCAGTTTTTCCTTTATTTTCAGATATTTTTTATCTAAGAATAGCTCATGTTATTCAGAAATCTCCATTGATCTTGAAATATATTTTTTAGATAGATAATGGGTATAGTCCTATCTGTTGATAATACATTTTTGGTTGTATTGTTCTTAGTTTGCTATTATTTGGCATCTTTATATGAATGCAAAATGTGGCAAATGCAGTACATATGCAACAAATAATCCAATTACCTGAACCAGAAACCTTAAATTGGTACAATATTTGAAATTTTATACATAGTTTAAACACTCATAATAATGAATCTCAATTTTCAAATTATAAATTAAATGAAACTTTCTGAATTCTAACCCCCTAGAAAGGGTCAGTTTTGATCCTCAATTTGGTTATGAAGTCATCCAGAAAGCTCAAAATGACCTTGAAAAGTACCCTGTCTAAAAGTCTGTGCATAGATTTCAATTTAATGTACATTAACCAAATAAAGAAATCAATCTCTCTGTATATCATAAATTGGTTAGGTTGTAGTCTAACAATCCACCTTGATTGGGTAAAGATATTGATTTGTTGCATTTCTACACTCAAAATAAGTTAATACAGTTATGAAAATCAGGTGCACAAAAAATTATTAGACACAATATAACATGTGAATTTAGTGAAACTGAAAGTAAAGAATCTCCAGATACAAAACCATGAAAGAGCTCATATGTGAAGATAAGAGTAGAAATAGTACTTGTTATAAATTAGACAGTGAATTGTAATCATGATACAGCAAATAAAATGCATAAAGAAATGAAAGTGACATTTGTCAAAAGGTGTCTTGTCCTCCAATATCTTCCATAAATATCAAAATCTGCTAACCAATATCCAAGACACTCAAGACTCACTTTATACTTAGGGAAAAAGCATGTGTATCATCAAAGTATTTGCCAGTCATGTTTGATATCCTCCTGTATAGGTCCCTAAATTAATGTTTGTTGCTGTTGTTAGTGGTACTGCTGTTGATAGCAAAGTTGAACTCTGGCCAATAGTTGAAATAAGAAGATACCAATAAAATAACAAAGACCACAAATGTGGTGATTATTACTGGAAAGAATTTTCTTGTGACGGTGCATATTTCTGTAGAATTTTGGTTGAAGGATACTGCCAGAATGTAAACATTTGGGTATACAAGTGCTACAACTAGACAAAGCAAAACTTCACAAGTGGATAACAATGACATTTCAGTGTAAACTGTAATGGAAAGACACACTATAGTACAGCTGTTGAGGCAACCACCACAAAGCCCTGAGGTGAATGCTGTATATCAGAAATTATTCCAATTGTTAGCTGATTGTGTTGAACTTCAGAATCCTCAAAATAGACATGTATGTATGTATGGATGCTTTAAATCAACATGTTATCAATCAAGTGTCTATTAAAAAATAGCTTTACACTATGGTGGCAACAGATTTTTATAACTTACTGATATGTTTAATGTACTAACTGATGTATTGTTCAATTTATAATGTTAAGATTTTATTATGAATAAATTATATCATTCTATGCACAGACTTTCAGACAGAGAGTACTTTTTGGATAGACAGTTGGCAAGTTTTTATCTAATGGTAAAACATCATATACTTATTTTCTGTTCTTTTAATTTTATTTTTGTACATCATATCTGGATTTACCTAAAAAATAATGACTTACCTATTTACGGCAAATTTGACTAAGGGGGTGGGGGTGAATCCAGAAGGTTTTGCAAATTTTTATTGTTTATTTATTAATAAAGGATTGTTTCTCACAATAAAAGGCTCTGTTACATTAGATTGTTTATAATTATTAAAAAAACTATTGCTGTTACTCTGAAATGTTGTTTAGAGTAAAAAAATAGAAAATATTACTTCTGAAATCGCCCCAGTGGGGTGAATCTGGAAATTTAAAAAAAACTAGCATTTTATACATGAAAAGAGCATGTGTCAGTTCAGATATATTTTATCAAGGATAATATGTACAAAATAAAAGACTTTAAAATATAAATTGCATTCATTCTGAACCTACACTCATTTAAAGTTAATTAGTGGAAGTGAGTGGCCTGAAATATATGGGGAAAAGTTTTGAAGATTGTTTTTGGTATACATTTTTTAAACTATTTTTTAATAAACTTCTGATGGCTGTAGCTTCATAATGAAATATTTTTATGCTTTATAAATAACACCAAACATTCTCCCAATATTAAATCAGCTTTCTATCTGAATTAGTTTTTGAGTTACAATAATCTCAAATTAATTAGTATATTTCTGTATTTGGTCCTGGCATTTCCAGATTCAACCCATATTTTAAAATGGCTCATATTTGTAAAATATATATGTCATAGATACAAAAAATATGTCACCAAAGTTTATAAGTGAGTGGCCTGAAAAATATATGCAAAGTTTTGAAGATCATTTTTTGGTATACATTTTTGGATAAGCTTCTGATGACTAGTTTCATAAAAAAATATTCTTATGCTTTAAAATAATACCAAATATTCTCCAGATTGTCTGGATTAATTAGAATATTAAATAGGCTTTCTATCTCAATTAGTTTTTGAGTTATAGTCATTTAGGCACTGCAGAATGGCCACCAAGGTTGCCAAATATGAATCCCCTGGGCTATTTTCTCTGGGGCCACTTGCAATTATGCATTTACAATATAAGACCAAAATTGCTTGATGATTTGAGACAAAGAATAACTGATGAAATGGCTAGGATTAGTGTTGAAACAATATGACAGGTTCAAGCATTATTCATCCATTGCTGTACAATGCGCATGGAAGTAGAAGGAGGACATTTCCAACATCTTATATAACTAATTTATGTAATAATATATCATAAAATAAAATATGGATTATACATATAAAATAGAACAGTATAATCTCATTACATTTTTTCCAATGGGGCATTACTTATGGGACACCCTGTATATATTTACTCATAAAGTAATATATGTCATAAATGTTTGCTCTATAGTACCACAACCTTCTCTGAAGCCAACTTGGTTTTCATTTAGTAAGTACCTCCTTTGCATTATCATAGAGGTAATTGGTGCTGATCTTCACTAAGATTTTGCTTGGGTGGGAAATAAGAGAATGTGTCAAAATCCAGTTGTGAATTTTGTGCTAATTCTCAATTTACATAGAATTTGTTTATTTCATCAACATGCACTCCATCTATAGATTTAGATGATTCCAAACCACATGGCTTGTTATCTACCACCCTCAAAAGAGTAGTCTTAGAACTAGAAATTAAAATCGATCTGATTCCTCTTCTTCTGTACAAGTTCTAACTAACAATGTTGAGACTTCTCCAACTACTGCTAAATCACAGTAGCATCTTGTCACTTTCCAAAATAAATATGAAGAGAAATTTTCAGTATTTAAATGTTTAAATGTTTAATGTTAATGTTTAATATTTAAATGTACTTATGCTTTTTATTCTACCTGTAGTTTTCATTTTTGAATTGGTTATGGTGATCATGATGATATTAGGCAACATGTTATAGATACTCAACATGTGAAGTTTTGGAAAGTGGGACCACAGATCACTTCATCAGGAAAATCAGAACTGAAATCCATTCTTCCATGACTATTGAGACATGCTAGCTGATTGCAAAAGTGCCACTTAGCAATCTTTCCATAAATTAATTTATTAGACCTGTCAAGTGTCCCAGTTTAGAAGCCAGTTTTAGCTGTCCTGGTTTTGAGATGAATGTCCCAAAATTCTAAATTTTAAAAAAGTTACCTTTTCTATCATATTCTGAGAAATTTCACTCTTGCTTGGTGCAATTTTATTTACATATACCCTTGGTAAAAAGTAACTGCACCACACATGTTTTTGTCATTTTTTTATTTTATACTTAAATGTTGGCTATACTACTCAATTATTTCACTTTAATTTTGTTACAATCAATGACACAACTATCAATTAATAAGTGATGGCCCAAGGGTTAGAAATTTTGTACTGGGTATAACCACCTCTATTGTCAAACATTCTCAACATCAGTTTTTGATGAAATCACATTCCATGTTTGAGAAATGCCACAATGCTCACTAAAAAAATTCTTGACAGACCATGAATAACCTCTCGATCCATTTTTTTAAAATGTATGTCCAGCAATTTTTGATTGGTCTAAGGTCATGGCTGTTGGGTGGCCAGGCAAGTTGGGTAATATTGTGGTCATCAAACCAGTTGGTGGCAAGATGAGAAATGTGTGATGTGGCATTGTCCTATAGATATATGGATGCAATTGCAGGATCCCATGTAGGTTCTACACTCATCAAATAGTTCAATGAAGGAAGCAGTCGTCAGTGTGCCTTGAATATAGTACAGTGGATCACTCAATTCCATGAAAAGGCATCCCAGGCATTGAAACCACCCCTACCTACTTGGAGATGTGGCTGATAAATGTCTCTTACATGATGTACACCTACAAATAATGGTGACTCTATTGTGTTTGAACAAGTTTCAGAGGAACCTCTTCTGTAAAGAGTACTCTCTTCGACTGGTACACCATCCAGTTATGATGTTGCCAAGCAAACTCTAGTCATAGACATTTGTGGCATGCAGTAAGGAGAGAATTCCTTGGTGCCACATAAAAGTATAGGCCAAGAGGAGAACAGTTGATGTCAAACCATGCATGGTCTGACTTCTACACAAGCATGCTGATGCCAAAGTTGGGTTAGTTGCCTTGATGTCAACCTGGCATACCTGCCAGAGATCCATAACAGTGACCTATCCTGGTGTTCAATCATTACCTTAGACACAGATCCAATCCAGTAACTTGGTACTTCTAATAGAATGTTACAGAAACCAGATATTTCATTAAAATCATTAAGAACATTATGGTAAAACCTCAATTTAAAGTTGGTTGTATCAAATACATGAATGGAAACATTCTTATCACTACAAAAGACTTCATTGAGAGATGGCTTGGTTATTGTGAGAATTTTTACAAATGTGATTCCAACATTCATCAGCTGGACACAACTCTATCTCAAGTAAACAAAGAACTGAACATTCTAAGTGAAGTTGAGGAAGAGATGTGGAAACTGTGTCCAGGGAACCTTAGGATATTTTTTATATCAAAAATACAAATTTTCAAATTTCATTGGTTCTCAGTTGCATCCTGGTCACAAAAATCAATATTAAAAAAACAATTATATTAAGTAGTGATGCATTTAGAACATAAACTGTTTGACATAATAAATGAACCCCTGGGAATTATATTTCATTGTTGATATATAAAACCATTAAATGAAACAATTAGAGCAATAAATAAAATAAAAATAAGATGTTTTATAAGATTGTGAAAGAGAACATTCTAAACTTTCATGTAGTGGAAACGAAATTGAAAAATGTTGATTATTAACTATGTGAGTGTATTTCAAACATTACTAAATTTTAATATTCAGACAGAAGAATCAATAGTCTCAAACACAATTAAATCAGAGAATTGGCTGTGTCTGGCTATAGAGATTGAGTTAGAAAAACGTGTCTGTGATTACTGATTTTTTTGTCTAAAAAATGTTTGAAGTTCCTTCATGTTAATAATTAACATTTTAAAATTTCGTTTTCACTACATGAAGGTTTGAAATGTTTTATTGTTCAGTTAACTATTGCTATAATTTTATGATTCAAAACGAATGGTTTTAGTTTAGCAACAATCTACTACCTACTTTTCTAGGGGCTCCATTATTTTACCAATGTTATTATTTACCAAATGTTAATCACCCATTTTGGCCCAACCTAATTTTTACCCCAAAATCCCCAAAGGAGAATTTTATGATGCTCTCAAATTTCATTCAAATCGGTTAAGTCGTTTTGAGCAGTTTGGCAATATCTGTCTATATATTTTTGACTTTGTTAGCTCTAAAATCTTGAACAATAAATTAATTCATGTTGTAGTAATATCTACCAAAATAGAAACTATGTATTTGAACTATTTTGGAGCTAACTACTCATGAACTTTATTGGCCAACCTTACTAATATATTTTGTTGTTTATAGGCACAGATGGCTGAAGATGAAGAATCACTAAATGGTTTAACACATCTTTTAGATGAATTGCACAGTGGTCCTCATTTATCTCGCATTCAAGAGATTCAGAAATTGCTGTCTGAGTTTGAAAGGCAAGAGACGTCATGGAGATCGGCCCTCTATTATATTCGTCATACCTCCAATGAAAAGGTGATAATGTATTGTCTTTCAGTACTTGAAATGTATGTATTGCGTCGTTGGACTATCTTATCACAATCTGATAAAATTTCGATCCGTCAATTTATAGAATATTTTCTTATTCAGGACTATGAACAGAACGTGTTGGCAAAGTTTATACTCCATAAAGCTGCTAAAGTTCTTGTTGATATTGCTCGTTCAGACTGGCCACATGACTATCCTGACTTTTTTGATAAGGTAGTCTATTTAATTGAATCAGATCAGCCGTCAAGCTTAGGACTCTTATTATTGACAACAGCCTGTGAGGAAATAATACAACCACGAGAATCTATTGATTCAAAACGACGAACCGTACTGCGAAAACTGTTGAACGAAGAGCTTTCAAGACTGTTGGCATCTGTATTGTCAGTTGTTTATCGCATTTTGGGACAGAAGGCAATTGAACAGGTATGCATTGCCTCACAATATTTCGACGAAGATTCTTTTCAATCTGTATTAAGTGCAAGTAATCCTGTTTTTGGATTAAGTGATAAGTTAGTGCAATTGTGTCAGGTTCTCCTAAAGTGCATTAATTCCTTGTTTACGTGGATTCCTTTGGATAATCCTTACCAAGATCGTTTAATTGCAGTGGTATTCATATTTTCACTGGCAACACATGGCGTCGGACAAAATGGTGTTAGTCCGAAATTTGATGATATTGGGAAAACTGCATTAAATTGTATCCAGGAATTACTTGAAAGAAATGGTGCTTCGTACACAGTGAACAAATATCTAGTTTCAGTGTTTCACTCTGTTTTTTGTCATTTGCTTTTGATACCGAAAATGACTAAATCAGTGTCTGAAGATTACCAATTGAAATTAACGGAGATCCTGCGGTTTCTAATTACTAATTTTGCTTCAAATATGGAGGTTGTTCCAGGTTTTCCGACCGACATATTTTTACAAACATTGAAAGAATTCACTTTTAAAAATATTGCATGTCTTTCAGTTTTCTTTCCTTGTTTGGAAGTCTGGAAAGTTTATCTTGGTTACCTCAAAATGAAAGCTTCAACTAAAACCGAAACTTTTCCACTAAATTTATCACTGCAAGAGAAAAATCTAGTGTTTTCTCTAGGTGAAGAATTGATTAAAAATACACTTTTTAATGAGTCAGGCAGTCATATGGATGAGCTTGAGGATGGAATATCAGACGATATTGATGAATTTAAAGAGGACTGTGAATATCAAGAATTTCTTCTAGAATCATTTGACGTGTTGTCATTGGTTTGTGAATTTTGTCCACGCGAAATACTTGACATGCTGTCTAAATATTTTTATAATTACTGGTTGTCCTATATGAGTGTCTCTGGATCAAGAATTCGAGAACATGAAATGCATCGATTACATTGGTTGCTACGTGATTTGGCTACTACCATGCAGGCCATTGGGGTAATAATCGCCTGTGTGAAGGTCGAAACTTCTGTTGATTGTATTCTTAAATTGTTGGACTCATTTATGGAGGGCACCATCTATGGATGTACAGAACAATTTTATTCTGCAAATGTCATTAAAGAACAAGAAATACGTCTTGATTTTATTCAGGTACATGCTCAAAACCTTGCAACTTTACAATGTTTTGTGTCAATGTTTATTTCTTGGTCTTCACGGACAAGCAATGGTGATCTGATACTGAAAGAGCCAGCACAACAAGCTTATATCGATAATATGATGAATGCTATTTCAAACTCGATTGTCAACTGTGATCCGCCTCGCATTCAGCATGCTGCCGCATCTTTGTTATACACTATTTGCAATGTGCTAAAGCCTCCTCAGCTAATGAACTCTATTTCTTTCAATCAAGTTTTTAACTGTGTGAAAGATTTGGACTTTTTGTCTAAAATACGGCAACCTACAGCCCGTCTTTTGGTACAAAGTCTTTCTACATATTTGATTGTTGAATCATCTCAAATAGCTCAAAATCGAAATTCCAGCATAGAGGAATTCAAGGCAGAATTGCATTTGAAATTTGTTTCAGCTATCTGTGACAAGTATTTAAATCTAAATATGGCAGTTAATGACAAATTAGGCTTTCAATGGTGTTTAACTCTATTAACAGATATGATTGTTGCTGCTGATCAACTGACTACATTTTCCCGACGAACATGTTCGAATTCGCTGGATAAGAACAATGTTATTACTCGTCTTACCGAACTTTTACAGCCTGCGCTTAGCACTCCATCAACTACTGTATCTTATCTTAATTTTTTTGTTAATTATGTAAAATCGCTTGGCAACGTGATATATCATCAAAGTCTTCAAGGTATTGTGAACACTCTACTTGATGCTTTCCATCAACAAACTAATTTAGACGGTGCAGTTTTGGACAGCCTTCTTCTTGTTTTATTAGTGATAATTGACTATCGACAAGTGTTTATACCGTTAGTACCCAATGTTTTAAAATTGTGTTTGTTTCATATTTTTCCCATGTTAGAAAATTCTGATGCGCCCGATGGCAGGTTGCGTCTTTTTCAGGTATTTTTTGCAATTCTTAACAACGGCTTTAGTTATTTTTTCAAGGCTGCACGACCCACCAGTATTCAAGATGGCAGTTCTAAACGTGACACATATCAACCTGATCATCAACAAGAGTTTTGTGCTATCATGAGCGCCATTGGTTCGTCTTTTTTGCAGACAGATATTGAAATCGTACAAAACAATCTGAAAGGTTTAATGGAACTTAATGAAAGCCGTCGTCTTTTTTCCATTTCTGTTGTCAAAGATTCAATGCTGCCACAGTTTCTAAAAGTATTATTTGATTGTTTGATTGAGAAGTCTCACGATCTTCTATCAGATACCATGATTTCTTGTGTTTACAAAATGGCAATGGTGGATACTGCTAACTTTTTTTCGGTGTTTTTACCTTCTTATATTCAGAATATATCTAGTCTTGATGCGAGTCAAAAACAAACTTTACTAACTGATTTTACACCTGAAAAGGATGTTCCGACATTTACCAACAATGTCCGTCAATTTTCCGGTGATGTACGTTTCTACCGAATGAGAAACGAAAGTTTGCAAGTTAATTCTTCTATTTTCTCTTCCAAAAATACACTGTAATACTAATTTATAACCATTGATAGTCTTGCATTTGGTGCTAAGTAGTGTTTGTGGTATGGATTTATGAAGCTAAATTGATTTTATTAAAAATACAAAACAACACCATTTTCTGGATAAAAGCATAAAACTACATTCCTATCACAACTGATATTTATTTTTAAAATATTAAAGGAAGTTATGTTTCTTTCATAATTGTCCTAAATGTTGATTTACCATAGACATAAACATTATCATTTTCCTATATTTGTATAACATTCATTGGACCGTGGGTATAATTAGTATTGTTATTGAAATTTCTATTAGTAATATTAATTTAAAGAAATAACTTAAATTTGTATGTACCTATGTGTAAAGTTTTTAATAAATTTAATATTAGGTACTTTTTAGTTGCAGCTTCGCTTGCAAAATTATTTTTCAGGTTACTCTGGATCTCCTTTAAAAGCGGAGTCCATACTGACAAGCAACTTTGGCACCTTAGCCAAATTCCTTTTCATCAAAACAGTTTTGTTTGACACCTCCAGTTTCCATTCTTTAGCATAATGTCGCTATAATTAGACGCCTCATGCCAGTTCTCTATTACACCAGTCTTAACTTTCCAGGTGTTGATAGCTTTGATTTCTTTTATACAGAAGCATTTTTTCACCTACCTAATTGATTTATTTAAATATGAATATAACATTTATTCACAGTTTAAATTGACTGCATGATAAAATGACAATTTACTATGAATTGCACTTAGAATCAAGTATCTAAACTACCATTTAATCATTTATGTGTAATATATCATATACCAAATGTTACATTACCTAAATTTTATTTCTTGATAAATGTCAATTAATTGTGGTGATGCAATATCCGATTGTTCATTTCACAAAAAGTTGGTTATTATTCTATACTAACATGGTATATTTGTATATACTATACATTTAATTATAATCGTTTGTGAGTTATGCTAAACTTGGCGCATTCTGGCGGATTATACAAAACGCTGTAAACTGCATTTAAAATAAAAAAGAGTAAGATGATTTTTGACAAATAAGCCTGTCATTAGCACTGACGTGAAACGAATGAAATGAGACCAATCTCAGGATAATCTGATTTGAAAAAGCTCAAAATCGCATTTATAAATAGATTCTTTAGTAATTTCTAAATAATCTAATTCTATGTTTATACTTTAGCAATCAATTTAGGTAACTAATTTCTAATAATTTTGTTATAAAACGTTAGTAATAGCTATTTCTAGCTTTTATGCATACTGTGTTTAATAGTAGGTATTCTACATTTATAACCTTTATCTGTTTTAATCGTAGAACCTGTGATTGATTGTTTTTTATTTAGTAAATTACTATTAATGGAATTTTATTTGGTTGTATTTAAGATTTTGTTTCTAATATAATTATTTCATTTGAAGTAACCACTTTCTAAAAGCCAAAATTGATTTTTATTTTTCATGAGCATTGTCTCAGCAAAAGTAATGTTGTACCATTAAAATTCAGAATTCTTTCTAGCAAATTAACATCCTAAACTTTCTCTTCATTAATTCACCATGGATGGAAATAATTAAAGGTTCAGAAAATGGTTGTCTTTTTTTCTTGATTAGCAATTTATAGGCTTAATTATTATGGTTTTATTTACTATAAATTTTAGGATACTTTTAGTGATCTATAAGTTGGCTTAAATTTATATTATGTAATTAATTCCATGTACCTTGGACACATTTTGATTTAACTAATAAGGAAGTTACATTATTATTCAAATTATAAAGTAGGTAGGTATGTATATTTGGTTATTATCATAGATATTAAATTATAACTACATCGGTAATCTAAATAAAGTGTAGAGATGGGAATTTTCAATGTTAAATATTTGAAAATAAATATACTACGTTGTGTATTACATCAAACCATAAATGACTAATATCCATGTATTATCATAACTTTTACCCCTTCGTCGTCCTAGAGGGGGGGAGGGGTCGGGACCTGCTAAACCTTTTCAAAATTTAATGAAAAATCGGTTTTATTGATTTTTATAAAATTTGGCTTTGAGGTACTACATTCTGTTTCGGATCTTTTAGTGTAAAAGTTTTGTCGGATTCCCCCCCCCCTACCTATGGTCACCGGACGACCCACTCAAAAATTAAAGTTTGGTTAAAATGGTCAAAATATACTTTTTGCCAAAAAACGATTCTGAGATCAAATATACATATATGAAATTGGTTGATATTTGGTAGATCTAGATGCACTACACACACTCCATTGTTTATCATATATTCCGGGTTTTTGAAAATACTAAATTTTGATCCAGTTTAAAAATTATTTTTGTGATTAAAACGTGCCAAGTAGAATTTTTTAATAATTTAATGAGAAATTCTCTACTCGCTTCATAACTATTGTAGAAAATTTCATTAAAAAATATTGACAAGAAAAAGGTCACTATTTACAGACTATGACCATTAACTAGAAAAGTGAGGTATCGACTTTTTTAATACATCATTTTAAATAGCTTTATTGTTATAGATCTCAAGTTTTGGTAATATAAGTATAATGCTTTGTTTTGATGTTAAAGCCAGTTGAAGTATTTAGAGTTTAGACTGGATTTTTTGGTAAAAAAATTAAAATCCGAAGGTAGGACCTTCCAAACACCATAAAATTAACTTTAAAAAAATTCTTAATTTTCATTAAAAGTGCCCATCCAGTCTCTAAATTGAATATATTTTTAAACATATGCATAATATATTTTAAAGAATACATTAATGCTTTCTTTAAACCAAAATTGGACTATTTTATCAAATTTGAACACAGTATTCACATTTATGTAAAAATGACATTCGTTGTTGTTGTGCCAATCCAGTCCAAGGAAATTTATTTTAAATCAATTATATGTTCTATATAAAAGGTTAGTAGCTCCATTTAGTCTAAATTTTGGAAGATTTTATCAACATTGGAACATATGGTTGGCATATTTCTCGAAAAAGAATTTAAAAATCGCGACTTTTGACATTAGAACTTAAAATTTGTTCATCGATATTGATTTTAACACTTTTAGATCAATCTTTTGAATGTACCTGTATACCAAATTTCATCCAAATCTGTCCGTGGGAAGTATGGTATTCTATGGGGGGGGGGGGGATGGCGAAGGGTCAAGGTAGAAATATGACTATTTTCATTTAATGGCAAACCTCACTGTATCTTTCTGAGATTACCGATATAGAAATGGTTATATAATTTAATGTAAATATATTTGTACGAGTATTATGTTTTTATAAAATTATTTTCCGACTATAAATTATTTGTTGCTATTTGTTTTTATATTTTCAAATAAGCATTTATTATATTATACTAACTTTGTTTTATCTATTGTATTGATAGTATAGCTATACATAGATCGTCGGAAAAAATGCGTTTATATTTTTTTAATGGTTCCAACTATTTTTGGTGGCAGCATTAACTGTTTATTAAATGCATGACACACTGCTGACAATCACTCGAGAATTTCTTGAAAACAGCGTTGTTACCAAAGATTTTATATAATTACATATAATGTCTTTGGTTGTCACTAGTTTAAAGAGTCCCCTATTGTCTAGTTCACCATGTGATTGCCACATATTCAGAAATATGAAGATGAGACGATGGCACTGTCACATTCTCTAATCCAAAGACCATCAAAAAACTTTGTTAAGAAATTCCGAAATACAAAGGTATTTGTATTACTGGTCAAACATTCTTAAACTGTAATTAAAATTCGTGATGACTACCAACCCTAAACTCATTAATCTTCTGTACTGTTTCACTTTTGTTGTTTGTTAAATAACAATGGTACTTAAAACAAATCTTTAGAAATATAATAAAAACGCATTTTTTCAGGCCTCTTATAATTATTTTATTTGTTACTTGATAATATGTATTATAGAACATTCTATGTGTACATATATGTACATACGCTACATGAAGAAATATTTTTCATTAAATCGACTAACACAAATAAAATAAGCTCTATAATTTTGTTTCTACATATTTTAGCCAAATAAATTGATTCACAAGAAAATGTATGATTTATAGATAAAGAATGATCAAAGCGCGAAAAACTACAATTTTGTATATATGAACCAATTTCGTTTTTTTTGCAATGGTAAAAGTAATCTATATACAGGTAAATCAATGCATACATAAAAGTGATCATCTCATGCTGTGTAGTATAGACTATACCTGAGCAATGGGGGACGTGTCCGCCCCTCCGAAGTTCATAAAAGGGGAGGGGAGGATAGCAAAAAAGGGAGTGGAGGAAAGAAGGGCACATGAGATTATAACGCAAAATAATATACAGTGTAATAGATAGCTACATACATTAAGTGCAGTGGACTCTATGTTGTCTTGAAATAATGTTCATAAT
>JAUYWI010068998.1:0-14623 GCA_034780595.1 Parotoplana pacifica
AACAACAACAACAACAACAACAACAACAACAACAACAACAACAACAACAACAACAACAACAACAACAACAACATGTTGATTTTGTATGTGTTCATTTTTTTGAATAAATTTTCCAATTGTAGATCTTGTAGCATTGTCCGCAAATCCAAGTTGCAATCCTTAGTTTATTTCTAGAGTCCGGTTGTCTGAGATAGCCTGAATGCTTAACCCAGCGATTATTAGCACCCCCTTCCTGACTAGTTGAATCGCGACGTATTCATTATATCCATTGGCGGTAATGCTCTTCCGCATACAATGAATGTCCCCTTTGTCAGCGATCAGAAAGCAGTAGGGTCCTACCTATGGTCCTAAGCCCATATACCAACCTTTTAAACATCTACGCATGAGGTCTTTCCGGGAATCGATCCTACGCCGGAATCCTTACTTTGATTCCTAAGCTCTCATACCGAGATACATTACCAGAAATTCAACATGACTTTTACACTAAGTAAATTAATACCGCCCATTAAGTACAAAGTGTACAATTAGATACAATAGTGTCACTATACAAAACATACAATACATAACTAACTTTGTTTGCGACAAGGAACAATCTTCATCATCTTCTATCATTTCGTTTATGTCGGAATTTCACAAAAATAGATTTCTTTTTATCAGTTTATGTCTTTTTCACTTTGAAGTGATCACCAAATTCATGGTTTATGCTGTAGGTGGTTTGGCGTTGTCCTTTATGGAGAATGTACGAAAATCATCATCAGAAGCACAGCAAGTGTCTGATTGCCGCCTGGGTTCTTTAAAATTGATAAATTTATTCAAATAGTCTCTTTATGTGGCGAGCTTCAAATAAACCATTAAATTGACGTCTGCAGAGATACGTAAATGTCGCCTGCGTTATATTAAATTGATTCATTTAAACAGATATCTATGGTATAAAAAGTTACTAATCATATCCTAAACAAACATATACGCCGCTTTGTGAAGTCGAATGAAACGAATGATCGTATCTGTCGTTTCAATTCTAGAGACACAATAGTTTGCCCTTATAAAGAGCTGCATGGGGTAGGGGGTGTCAACTATAAGTGGGGCTTGATTGTCCCAAATTTGAAAATCTGAGTCGATTAAGATCAACTTAATTTTTTATCACTGCCCCCCCCCCCTCCTCCGCGGTGTAGCTATATCATCACAACAACGAATTTCGTTATTAATTACAATATTTATTATAAAATCAAAATTTAGGTACAATAAAATCAACTGAATTTAAAAAAATCTCAAAGAATTATTTAGTTGTAAAGTCAATTAATCTATCTTTTGAATACATACTGATTACCTGGTTACGTCTGTACTTCTCTACATATCGACAATGTGCAGGGTGTCCCACAAGTAACGCCCCATTGGAGAAAAATATAATGCGATTATACTGTTCTATTGTATATGTATAATCCATGATATTTTGTTATGATATATTATAACGTAAATTAATTATATAAGATGTTTCAAATGGCCTCCTTCTACCTCCATGTACATTCCACAGCGATGGACGAGCGATGCTTGAACCTGTCGTATTGTTTCAACACTAATCCTAGCCTTTCATCAGATATTATTTGTCTCAAATTATCAAGCGATCTTGGTCTTGTATTGTAAATGCATGATTTTAATTGGCTCCAGAGAAAGTAGTCCAGGGGATTTATATCTGGCGATCTTGGTGGCCATTCTGCAGTGTCTCTACATCCTATCTATTGATTTTGAAATTCGGAATCAAGATATTCCGGTACAGAAGCTGCAAAGGGGGCTGGAGCTCCATCATGCTGAAACCACAACTTTATGCGTTGATTTAAAGGATGTTCATCAATAATGGGCTGCAAAAATGTTTTGAGCATTGCCAAGTATGAGTGTTTAGTAACTGTGTCATCAAAACAAAATGGACCAACTAAACGATCATTCAATAAACCTGCCCAAACCATTAATCAAGGATCACCTTGAACATTTCTATCTTCGACCCATTGAGGGTTAACTGAGGACCATTACCTGAAGTTGTGCCTATTTACATTTCCTGAAACGTGGAATATAGCTTCATCGCTGAACGTTATGTTTTCAACAAAATCTGGTAAAAGTGGGCATTGCAGCAACCATTCACTGAACGGAAGTCTTCTATCGGTATCGTCCTCTAGCAGTTCCTGCGAAAGAAGTTGTGTTTTTGCAAAATACGATGAGTTGAAATCAGAAATATCAGACTTCAGTTAATTAGCTATAACAATTAGGGCTATAGAAATTACCTAACACATTGCGTTATCTGCACACCAAACACATTACCGATGTAATATTATGTATGCACTGCCCAAATAATATTCATTTTAATGACGAAGTGAGTTGAAATCAGAAATATACTTCAGTAGAACTCAGATTAAACATCATAATAAGCAATATAAATAATTTACATGCATAATTGTTCATTTTCCAATGGCCGTTACTTATGGGACACCCTGTATATACATCGAACTGTCAAATTTGCAAAACAACGTACCAAATCTATTCATAGTAGTTTGGTCTATTTTTGATATTATTCTGCCACCTTCCGTCTTTACATATTTGTGAAGGAATATGAGAATTCGGAAACTGTAAATTTGAGTAGAGCTGCGATCTTGCAGGGCACGGCACCTTCAAACCCAAAATTGAGCATGTTTTTAAAGGAAACACCCATTCATATGGAATCCACGGCTGATAATTACTTTCATTAAACATTTCATGAAACAGATATTTGCCTGTGATATTAAACCTTGCCTTTATCGACATTGGGACGTCAGTTAATTCAATTTCCTTGGCCCCATAAAAATCAAAGTGCATGGACGTGATTTTGAGCATGCGCACACTGGGTCCGCAAAAGGCGCACATGTCAACCATAGCTTTGACGATTTTGCCATTGCAATCCATGCGTTTGATGTTCTTGCCACTATAGCAGTGGAAATGAGCAAATCTATAAATTAAGTAACAGCATTTTAAAGCTGGATTGTGTGAATCAGAAAGTAACTCATAGACTAGAATTTGTATCGCTTTGGTCTGACTATAAAGGTAACTACTCGACTTGCGTTAATGCTAATATACTGGCCGTAGATACGTATATATACAACAATACCTTAAATATATAGTTGACATTTAAGGAAAGCTGCGCCCTCAAAAACCTTGTAAACGCAGATCTGTGTAGGTATGTAGATCGACATGGCAACGCAAGAGTGAACACAAAATTGATGGAAGAGAGAAATAAATGGAAAAGAACAACAAGGATAAAAAGCTCAATAGTAAACAAAGTAAGTAACCGCAAATTGCAGATAGGATGTACGGACCAATCAACAGTGTATTCCGGTTGAACGTCAAACGGGAATATTTCGAATAGAGGCAAACGATGATACTTTCCCATTTCAGAGAAAAAGAATTTCGATGTGAATCAAAACTTTTCTGAGTCAATCTACTAGGTACGCACATATAGTCTGTACTGAAAATGTTTCTACTTGGTACGTATCATTCATGGTGGCTAAACAGTTGATGGAAATTTGAATTTATTGAATCAATCAACGCTGTGAGTTTATAAATTTATTCAACCATGGTTGTACCATAGTTATACCAATTATCATCCGGTGCATTTGGTCGAGAGATTTTGGCAGATATTCTATTTAAAGTTGAATAAATTCTCTTTTTTACCAACAATCAAATACTAGATAATCTTGTGGATATGAATGTATTTACTAAATTATAGATTGCCATCAACTCATCGGATCAGGAAAGAGATGTTCAGTGGGAAGAAAGTAGAAACCGCCACAGACCTATGTATGAGGGCCGAAACTGCGCTCTCCGAAGACACTCGAGGATAGGGCTCTACGCCCACAGCCGGCGCTGCAGTTCCACTACAGTCTGACGTCATTGCTCAAAACTGCATTGTCTCCAAGACAGAAGAAAACCAATAAATACTACCAATGAATGCTACATATCTATAGCTAATTTAGACGATATTTTGGTGTACACAAACTTAAATATTGAAAATGTATCTACCCACCTGTGCACATAAACAGCTTTCCCTTGTTTATAATCATTTGATGGCATTTTAACTGTGATGTTATTTAGAAACTGTTCCTTAGAATGCTTAGTTCTCAGAAAGGAAATATCGACGTCCATGTCATATGGAATCAGATCGTTATTGCGATTTGCACCTATTAGAACACCACCATCAATCCACCAAATAATTCCATACCGTTCAGCTAGGTTTATCCAATTTTTGACATTTATGCCTATGTCACTTCTGTTTACATACTCCTTACAATTAAATCTATTTTTGAAAAAAATGCCTTTCATATAGGTGTAATATATCAGAGCCGATGAAACAATTACTATTATCAGGTATGCCTTTAATGGGTTGATCATTTTGTGTACAATGCGTTTAACATATAGGCGCTTCATTATTTTCATGAAAATTAGGACTTTGTTCGATCTATGTATTGTTATAACTAGGCAATGGTCATAGAGTAACAAATGATTATTCTGTGGTTATGGTTGCGTTCTTTCTCAGTGGTGATTTCTTCTTCTTTTTCTTAATTGTGGACCGGGGAAGCCCTGACCGTCCGCTACTCCGTGGCCGATTCTCTCCAGAAACTGGATGGTCATTGGGTGGTTGCTGAAGATTAAATCAGAGCTGGGTCTTGGGTCGTCTAAGGTCTTTATCCTCTTCATTTCCCAACGGGAGCAAGCAATAAGGAGATGCTCTGCATCCTCTTCCTCACCGCTGTTGCAGTTTTGGCATAAAAGGCTATCCGTCTTGCCAATGGCGTACAGGTACTTCCTAAGAAGCGGGCAATTTCCCGACTCGCAGCTGGTGAATAGTAATCCCTCTCTACTCTTTGTTCACTTTCGGGAAATCTCTAAGCTTTTCTGTACCAATCAGAGAGTTGGGGTTTAGCTTCTTTTGTCTTCCGTCGTTTGGCCGCGGTTACTACAAATTCAACATCCAGATGAGAGCCTCTCTTTGCTTCTACATCTGAAGCTTCGTTACCGTCAATGTCGCACTGTGCTGGGATCCAATGCAGCTCTACTTTTCTTCCTTGGCTGTTAAGGGTTTTACAGCTATTGATTATCTGCGTCATAAAGGTGCTCCTGTTAAGCTCACTCACGTTCTCAATCTTCTGGAGGGAGGAAGGACTCTGTTGCAATTGCCAGACTTTTCCTTGTTGGCGTTGAGGATGATCATGAGGTTTTATGAAGTAACTTTCTTAAAAATATATTCATAATCATATAATATTAATGATAAAATAATATTTTTAAATAACTAATTGGATAATTATATAAAATCCGCATGATTATTTGATCGATGAATAACAAATATTAAAAAATATAGATAAGGATCTATAATTTATTTCAAGGTCACTATTTGCCATTTTATTTTTATACCATATTTGTCAAAAATGACGAAGTGAAGGCAATGTTCTGCCTTTAACAACTATTCAAGATAAAAGATTTCATAGTTTTCCTAAAGAGAAAGGGAGGTAAGATTATTTTATATTTTTTATATTAGATAAAGATTATATAAAGATAATATAAAAGTTTGTTGTTCCAGTAGGGTTTGCCCATGTCGCCACCGCCTCTGATGATCGATCTATTGGCTGCATCGTTGCGTAGGTCAGTGAAGCTTTTAACGAAACTGGTCGTACTAACGCCAGTCACCGTATCAATTCCCTCTTCCGTGCACTTTGCAAATTCACCCCAGTCCGCTTTCATAAAGCTCCATTTTGTTTCCCTATGTTTGGTTGTTGTTTGTCATCCTTTAATGAATGCCGATAATGATTTTTTTTAATTTTCTGGGCCGACTACCTGCACTGTAGCCGATCCAGGGACAAGAGCCGTTGAATCTGTGACCTTGGAAAGTATGTGCATTCGCAAGCTATACAGATAAATTGGGTTGGTACATTTAGACCAGGAAGTCTAGATTTCATTTTACCTGTGACAATTCTCTTTTGGAATGTTAGGCTCGATATCTAAAACATCTTTCTGATATACCATGCCATAGAAAACTATACTCCCCCGTGAAACCATAAATTTTGATTCCAAAGCTAAGCCATAGAAGTCCATAGAATAATAAATTTAAATGAAAATTCTGTGGCCATATCTACATACGTTTTCACATTCTAAAATATTTATGTAATTATTATAACTGTTTAGGAAAATAGTATGAGGTGAATTATTTGACGGTATCAACATATAAAATGGAATTGATTCACATCTTCAGTTTACTTTTAGTTATTCAGTTAGTCAATGATAAACTTAGTAAGTTGGAAATTTGCATGATAGTTTTATTAAAATTCATAAAAAGGTTTTTAATAAATGTTGTACATTTTACAAACATCTAAACTGTTCCACTCTGTTTTATTTTGTAAAACACACCCTGCCCATGGTACATCTGCTGAATTTCATATTCTAGTGGTGGATACACAATTGACCCCACTGCGAGAAATCACTACTGTTCCCTGGTCTGTCTTTTTATTCAATGATGCTGATGGAGAGGAGGAGTGTGGGGGAACTCTTTATAGTGAAAACTGGTTGTTAACTGCAGCTTCCTGTGGTGTTGCCCCTGGGTAAGTCTTTAAATACATGTCAGAAATAATGGAGGAACAATTTACTGGATTTGTATTTGCTGTTTAAACTTTGATTTTCATAATTAAATAGTCCGAATACCTTTATTACAGACAGAATTGAACGTTTAATCGGTCATATTGCCCAATCTATGAACAATCTATAATATATTTCCCTTTCGTTGTACCTATTTTTATTCTACTGCTACTTTATTAGACTATGAATTTTGGTAACAAAGATCAAGCTCCAAAAGCATTTAAAGTCTGACTCAAAGAATCCCCTCTCTTAAAAAAACATGTTTTTATGTTTATCCAATTGACCTTTATAATTTTGACAAAAACTACTTAAAATGTTTATTTGAAAAACCATTTTCCATGAACGCAGTGAGAGGCCAGTTCAATAAAAATACGATTTTTAAGGAATAGTAAATTAACATAACTGGATTTCATTTTGAGTCAAAATTTAAATTCTTTCCGGAACTGCAAATTAGAAGGATTTCCCCCTACGTATGTCTCAATTAAAATCCATTAAAAAGTGCGTATTGCAATTTCCGCCCCGGTTGACCCTCCTTTCTTTCACGCTAGAATGATTGGACTATTTTTAATACAATTCAGATATAGAATTTAAAGTTTTATATGGCAAATAACCACATATCATATCAGTGATTCATTAACGATCTTGGTATGTTATATGATGACCATAGCAACAGCTGCTAAGTGGAAAGTTTAATAAATGATGACTTTTATATTACGGTAACTATGATCTAATTATATTTTTAAAATATTGGAGTCCCTAGCAACCACATAAAAAATCTGCTAACAGAATTTTACTCTTTGCTTTAAAATTAAAATTGGCATCTACAGGATTGGAAATAATTAACCGATACAAGATATTTTAAACATTTTTTCAACAATTGCTTGCTGTGGCTGACCAAATTATCGATAAGTAAGCAGCTCAGGCATGACTCAACAGTGTCACCGGACATGTCTGCTGCAGTGTTGACTGCTGATTTCAATGTGCTTACAGAGTTGTGACGTAATCAGTAGCTAATCAACGTCAACTACTGAGAGCCGCTCAAAAAGTGCTTTTCAACAACAAAACATGTCATATTGCGAGTTCACAGCCAACATCAACTTTTTGTCTCATGATCAGTGTCTTCAAGCTGCGAATCTTCATGAAGCCGACTCACCATTAAATACATTGCTCAACGTCTCAGGGTTCAACCCAACACATAGCTACTGTGCGATCCAGACTTTTGAAAGCGGGACACCTCTTATATGTAGCATCCAAAAAAAACTCTTTTGACAGCTCGTCATCATGCAGCATGCGTTCAGTGGGCCCAGGAACATGCCAACAGGACATCCAAAAGGATTGGGCAAGAATCCTCTTCAGTGATGACACTTCCCTTCACCTTGTCCAGACTACCAAATGCCGGTATTTTCATAATATACATGGTGGAAACAAATTTCAGAACATCGTACAATAAAATCTTCAGAGATATATCACGTGATTTCATTCAGAGTCTGATTAACTCTATGCCAACACATTCCCAACAAATAATCAATCGCAAAGGTTATTGTACTAACTATGTAAAGTGAGTCCTATATCCTTTCTGAAAACTTTATATTCACTCAATTCAATATTGAGACATCTCTGTTGGTGCATTGTTAGTATAAATGTAATGATTCCATCATCACTAAAGTTGTTTTTGATTTGCCTTTTAATTCAACTGTTGCTTAGTTAGCCTTTTACATGTTGAATAATAACTAGAGTGATGTACACATAAAACTGGTTAAAGCTCACCGCTGAAGGTCCTAAGTCACCCACCATATTTCTTGTTATTGTTTTGCATTTTAACTGTTTTACATTTCTGTACGGATAGTTTTATGGATTTTGATTGTTTGATTTTGGATATACTAGATGGTACTTTCAATCACCGAACTTGACTGGACATCTTATCATGCTTCGGCTTGGGTGTAGAACTAGATGCACATGGCTACATAGTTTTAATGTGATCTAGAAGGGATGTTGTTTTTATGTTGAAGCCATATTTATATTTTGAACATCTTTTGGTTGGATTATATTCATTACTATGATGTTAGCACTGTCGAAGGCTCGACAGATATTATTTATTATGTTTTATTTGGTATTTTGAATGTTTACTGCAGTAAAGAATTTATTCTCCATATTGATTTCAGTTTGAAATCTTGCTTTTAAGAAAGCACAACAAAATTATATAAAAATTGCCCTGTATCTGTGCTAAAGAATCAGAAAAACGACTGATTTTGAGATAAGGTATTAGTAAAACCTACTTGATAGATTTCTTAGCATCAGAGTTTCTACAAATTATTTGAATTTGAAGTGGTGAAACCATGTCAGATTTTAATGAAATGGCATATTAAATGGCCATTTTCAACTACCTTATAATACCCATTAGGCAAGGTTTAGCTTTATTGGAGCTAACAGCCAATTGATATAGGAATTACTCATCTTTTTAAAGAATTGCATTTATGAATTTATACACGAGTTAAAAGGTTTATTCCACTGTACATAGATGGTCTGTTCGTGTTGGAAGTCTTCGACACAGCGAGGGTGGTATTAAGTATGAAGTGGTCAACGTATACGAACATCCCAACTATCAGATTTCGTTCAACAATCGCTTTCTGATTACAAATCTGAGCTATGACATTGCCCTAGTCGAGATCACTGGCACCCTACAATTCAATGATGCTGTGTATGCCATACCTGTTGTCTCCAGCAATGATCGTTTGGAAAACATACAATGCCACGCCTCAGGATGGGGACGCAAAAACGGCGATGGAGAACATGGTAAATAGTAAACAACTGTACTAAATTCAGTCTTAATTAAAGAGTTCATTCTAAAAAACGGTGCTAAAATGTCTCTTTGAAAAAGTCCGTATCAAGAATCTGGTGGTGATAAAAAGGTTGTGATGATATAATTGACATTTTTAAAAATTGAAATGTTTAAAAGTTTCGAAAAGTCGTACTGAAACAGTCATATTCAACTATATGTTTACAAATCCATAATTAATCAGTTGTATTGAAAAATTCGATATTTTAATTAAGACGTGTTGATTCAATACAACTATTTTAATACACTTCTATTCAATTACCACCATTTCATTACAATCAATTCAATACAATTTTTTATTTACGATTGTTAAGTATACATATGACTATTAAAATATGAGAGATTCAATACAATTATTTAAACTGAATAAATGCTCTGCGTCATATACGATCGGATGCTCACCTTTCGGCCTCAAGCTGGAAACGTGAGTAGGTGTTGGAGCAATAGCGCCCGCTCCCAGGGGTACTGAGTGGTCGGGAGTGGGGATGGTATGGTGATCTTCTTCGGAGGGTCTACCAAGCTACTTCCCTTAGCAGAGCCAACTACTGTGGTGCTCGCTGGCGGCCGCCTTGGTTGACCAAGTCCACAGTGGCTGTGCTAGACAGGGTACAGCTTCCGTGTCTGCGTGCTGTCACTGGCCCCTATCTATGGCCCCGGTTGATTCTCTAAGACTTGAGGTTGGCATACCTTCTTTTGACACCATCCTCCATCGGAACGCGACCGTAGCACTGGAAAAGTTCACGAGACTCCCTGCCTTTAACCCACGTCGTTTGGTTGCCCTTTCGAATGTTTGTCGGCGTACAGTTGGCTGAACTTTTATCCCCCCCTCCCTTTTATCAATTATCACTACTTCTCCCTAGCAGTGGGGTAACAGGGAATGAATGGTTTGTTTCCTCTAGAGAACAGTCAGAGATCAGACTATCTCGAGGCTAAGCTGTCAGACACTCTGGATACCATCCACCCCCTTTGTCAGAGTGACGTCATCATTGATATTCTTCGTGTCAAGGGCGCAGCTGTGTGCTCTTCACTGAGGTCTATGCTCTGAGGATTGCGATTGGGCTGAAGCTCTGAAGTAAAAAATCAAAACAATTAAACCAAACAATTGCTCTGCAGGTAGTACATGAAATAAATTAGAAGAGAAATACCAAACCAAACAATAGCCATTACTAACATCCCATTCGCCAGAGTACATAGTCAGGTCAGAACCAGGCACCTCTGGATTGAGAGTCCAGTGTCCAACCACACAACCAGTGCTCTGTACCAAAGAATGAGTGCTTAGAAACATTCTTATACCCACAGCAACTACTGGAAATATTTGGCAATATTTGTTTTGGTAGGGGAAGAAGCACAACTACTTTTAAATGATCAGACAGATGCAAACATGGACAGAACTTGTCACAAATATTCACATGACAGAATAGCAGAAAGTCTGGCTTTGAGATAAAAAATTGACAATGTCTGGTTCTAAGCTGGACCCTGGACTCTCAATCCATAGATGCCTGGTTCTAACCTGACTATGTGCTCTGGAAAATAGAATGTTAGTAAAGCTTATGTTTGGTTTTTGGTATTTCTCATCTGATTTGTCATAACATATGTCATTGCATATATTTGGTTTCTTCTGTTCGTGAATATTTGTGACAATTTCTGTCTATGTTTGCGTTTGTCTGATAATTTATAAGTAGTTGTGTTTCCCGTTTCAAAGCAAATAAAGCAAAATATTTCCAGTAGTTGCTGTGGGTATAAGAATGTTCCTAAGCACTTCTTCTTTTGTACAAAGCGCTGGTCGTGTGGTTGGACACTGAACTCTCTAGGGAATAGAAAGCTGAGTTTAATCTAATTATTTAATTACATCTTTTAATCATAGGATTATTTTTTCTCGTTCGCCTTTTCGCGTTTTGGGTTTGATCATTCATTCTCTTATTTTTTATGCCCAATTCCCGTTTTAAATAATACAAAATTTAATTCCAAGTAATTTATAGGATTAAAACATTTCAAATACGGAACAAAGTGATTTAGTATAAAACTACAAAACAGTTATGTAATTTATGAAATAAATTTGAGGAACGGTTTGCTTTTCTATAATGTGAACAAGCAATCTTCAATTTTGCAGTTAATGCTAAATTTCTATAGTGAGTGCTATAAAACGATTTAGTGTTTATAAAGATGACGTAATCCTTCTGTTGTTCTCAATTATAATGCGAAAATATAATTGCTGTAATTAAATGATTGTATTTTTTATTTTAGCCTCGGAATTGATACAAAAGATTCCTCAGAAAATAATGAATGCATCTCACTGCAAAACTTTCTTTGGCGACTACCTATCAACTTACCATATCTGCTCACAACACAGTGATGACTATTTCCAATCTAATAACCTCTGTGGAGGCGACACGGGTTCGAGCCTGGTTTGTGACATACAAGGACCAGTATTGAGCGAGAGAAAATTGGTGGGAATTAATTCCTTCTCTACTGGTGACTGTCTTAACGGTCATCCTACGGTGCATGTTAATCCAAGTTCGGTTAAGAAATGGATTGATGCAACAATGTTGGCCTAATTCAGATTAGTTGGTAACCAAAATCAAAAATCAAAATTTTCATATTTCAAAAAACAATCTCACAATTTCTTAATACATTAATTCGAACATGATTTGACAATACAGATTTTAACAATTTGACTTCATCTATACTTTTTTAGAGGTACGTAGATATGTTTCGTGTCTGAAACATAAATTAAGTATTTTTTAATGTTTTGGTTTTAAAAATAGAACATTTGTCGGTTGGCCCAAAATTAGCACAACATTTAGTTTTTAGACAATAAATGCGTGCGATGTATTTATTCGCTTTGAAGGCATGTATAAATGTCTGGAATATTATTTTTAATAACGCAGCTCTCTATCCATGTTTTTGCAGGTCAATACTCTACCCTATTCTTATTGGACAAGCTTGCTTCAAAGGTTTAAATCATTTTATTTTTCATAGGGCGCCTGAAAATACGTTTTTTATGATTCTCAGTTTGTGACACTTAGTTTGATTTAAGTAACAGAAATGGTCTTCTGCTAATAACAATAGTAAAAACAATAAGCTTTGCCTCCATGTTTTGGAATATTTGTGACCAACATGTTGACTTGGCTAACTATGGATCTCCAATACTCTCCTAGTAACTATTGTTTGTTTCCTTATGTTTATTCTTTCGCTACATTTTACGTATTTATAGGGCTGCTTATATTAAGACTATCTGTTTTATGTTTCACACAATCGAATCCAACATGATCCCATTATTATGCTGATAGTCATAAGGCTGATTTTATACAATAGATAACATCGTTGATATGTTCAACAGAGAAAAATATTCTTCACTTATACTTACTTAGGTAGCGTAAATGGTCTGTGTATTATTGTGTGTTTTCAGTTCTTTTTAAGTTCTCAATTTTGATGTTGTAACTGAACTTAATGAACACATGCCTTTGCTCACTAGAAAATTGCACTTATTCATAAATGTTTATTCACATGAGATCATTGTTAAAAAAATTGATGTACTCAGGTACCTATACATATGTACATGGGAATTTCTGTTTTAGTTTTTTCAATGCGGTCAGATCGTACAAGCTGCCTTGAGCCTTGCTGACTCCGTTGAGTAAGGACGCTTCAGTTCTAGTTTAGGAATAATTTTTAGGGAATCGGCTCGATCAGAATTTAAACCGCGTTTCGTTCCATCAGGGCATTTGCACCACAAAAAGGTGGGTGGGTGGCAGTTGAAGGTACTCTGGGCACAGTATCGTGTTGCATTTGCCTACCTAATATCTGTAAAATTCTAGAATGATACTTTGCTGCTACGGAGTTGATAGACTGTAGTGCCCACCATTTTATAAGTTCGTATTATTTAGAAAAGTTCCTTTATTCTAGCTTTTGCGATTTGAAGAGGAGTGGGAATTTGCTGTTGGCGAAAAGCCATAACCACAATTGTCTCGCTGTAGGGCCGGATTCACTGATAGGTGACATTCTCGCAGGCACGTTGTCTAAATTGATCTATGTACTATCACCAACAGTTTCTTTCTATATTCATATATGGCAAGCTGATCGTCTGACATCACCAACGGTCTCAACCGAGCTGGCGATTTTATGAAAAGGTGCCCTGTTTTTGCCGTAAAACCATTTTTGATCAATGAGAGCGAGGTGTTATTGACTGAGACGGGACTGCAATTTCAGATTTTGTATCTCCGGAGCAAGACCTTGAGCTTAGTGTCTCTCAAACGCACTAGTCTTATCTTGTAGCCTAAATATAATTAATCAGTAATTGTTATATATTTACAGAAAATAAACTCAACTTCCAATATATGCCTTTGTCAATTTTTGACAATGACCTCAACACATATATAAAAAATGCGATTTTCTATAGGATAATCAATATCTGGTTTTTTTTCGTTCTTTTGGCATGTAACTAAATAAATTTGCTTAAATGTATAATGTACACATAAATTGAGTAGCTCTATATATTATATAAATTTAATGCCTTATTTTGTTTTTTTTGTGGGGGGGGGAAGATGTAAAATAAATAAATGTCATGCATTGGTGTATTAAAAGTTTTTAGCCATCAGCCTATAGTAAAAAATATTTTGACAAACATTTGTATAAAAAACCAAAATGATGAAGTCTATTGTTCACATCATTTTTTTGTGTTTAAGAATAATAACAAAAAGAGCTATACCTTGAACAAATATATTACTCGCAAATAATAGCCCAGGACAGCTGTTTCGGCCTTGTTGGGCCTTAACAAGTACACATAATCACAGCCTGAGCAATATAAAATGTTCGTATACATATTTCATATCAAAGCATAGAAGTACAGAAAATATCCATATTTTGCACAAAAAGACAAAAAGTTGTAGAAGTTCAGAAGCAAAGTATTGTAAGCCTGTTTTTTTTCTGTTTCTTCCTCGAGGACTTTGATAAGAATTCTAGGGATTTTGAGCCCTTCTTGGTCGGGGACTGGCCATGTAATGTACTCGCGAGCCAACCACAGACATCTAATGAAATACACTCAAAACTGTGTTTGCTCTTTAATTAATAAGAATTTCAATGAGCTAACTACTTTTTTATTGTTTAAACTGACTTTCGCCCTTGCATAGAATTGACTTTAATTGT
>JAUYWI010069009.1:0-14623 GCA_034780595.1 Parotoplana pacifica
TGCATGTTGATCATTACTCTGTATTGTTTTATGCTGAGCGAGAGAAGACTTGTTATAAGCAGGGGTAATTATGTGTAAGGACCAAAAAATCTGCTTATTATAGCCAGATTGCTTGTTATAAGCGAGCTTGTTATAAGCAAGGTTTATGTAATGTATTTTGATAACAAATTTTGTTGGGACCATGGAAGGTTGCTTGTTATAAGTGAGTTCTTGTTATAGGTGAGCTTGTTATAAGTGTATTATACTGTACTAGTGTTTTTTCCACTCTGCACTTGTGCTATGTCTTATGTTTTGGTTGGAACTATGTCTTGTATGCATCTTCAATATAGTGTGAGCTAGTAAAGTATATTGTTTAAATGATTTACAATTTATATAGGGTACATAGTATGTTCTTTGATTTTTGGATATCTTGCATATTAGATGTTTTGCTCAAAAGATGTCAGGGATGTTTTGAGCTTTTTAACACCATTCTAAACTAAGTGGTTCTTATTCTACTGTTGCTGATTTCATCAGATTACCAAAGGACAAAGTGCTAATGTAATGTGCCTTGCTTGATATTTCATGGGATCTTTATGCAAATGGAAATATAAACTTGCTGAAGTACTGTAGTATGGTAAGTGAATATTTCTTGAACCAGTTGGATTCATAGTCCATATGTGTGGTGCAATCTGTAAAAGTGATGGTCATGAAAATATTGCAAGTGGTATATTGAAATACAAAGTAGCATCTATGTCCAAACAATTTTGCATTGCATTTGTTTTACTTGAAAATGATATGGGGTCAATGAATGTCCAATTAATGTCAACTTAGGTCCACTGGCATTTTAAAAGATATTGATGATAGTTTTTTGTCAAAAAAATGATAATTTGGGCTAAAATCACTTGATTGGCTGTAATCCAAATGAAATGTTCTGTTTTGCTGAAGCATGAGTTTTATAATTCAGAAGTTATCTAAAACTATGTATTGAATTTTGAAATGGTTCATGTTTATAGCTCCTGAAATATTAGTGCCAGCATTACAATGCTGGTCTGCATAGTTGATTTTTTAGTAAATCTTTTTCTATGACTTTACCATACAAAATAGATTATAGTAGCTAATAGTTATTTTCTAAATTATTTTAGTGATTTCTAAAAATAGAGTTTGAAAAAAAATAATTTTAATTTATCATTCAGACTGGGTAAAGTAAGGATATTTTTACTTGGCACACTAATAAAGTATCAGATAAGATTATATTCCACATTTGAAGATATTCCAATGAATTATCTCTGTTTGAATCAATCAGAATTCAATTTTTCCTGTCTAATAGGTAATCTAGATGTTATAGGATTTTCAGAAATGGCCACAAAAGGGCATAATAATTTTTTTCACATGTTTAGTATGATTGTTTTTAAAATTTCAATTCATATTTTTTTCCTATGCCCATAATAACAATTGATGTTTTTTATAATGAAGTGTTTGTAATACATCTATCTCATATTGATCAATTTCATCAATATTTGACCAGAATCATTTTTTTAGTACATTTTGGCCCACCTATGATTGTTCTGAGGGTCATTTAACAAAAGTTTCAATGAAAATTTATTCCAATTGGTTAGGACATTTCAAGCAGTCTCTGATTTCATCTATTGTGGGGGGGGGGCTTATCCCCTCCCTGTGACCATGAAAGGTTAAAGTAGTGAAATGGCAGTTATAATAATCTTTTACCTTGGAGAATAATAATATGCAAGTTTACTATGCTTTTATTTACCTTTTAAGGGATATGATTTTCCACCAGGTGGTGTACTGGAGCTAGTAGTGTTAGTTAGAATTATGCAATCAATTTATGAAGCAGCACTAGAAGCAGTTATAAGATCTGAAATACTCAGTTCCTTTTATTTGTTATGGTGATAATTAAGACCTCTTTTAAGGTCCACCTCAGTTATGCCATCTAAAAGAAACAGGGTGCTACTTTTTATTTTAGTTGGAAGAGATCCTTTTTGCAGATGATCTTGTAGTCATGGCCAACATCCAGTGTGATGGAGCTTCAGTAAAGAACATGTAAGTGATAGGAAAAGCTAGGGAATAGAAAAAAAGATGTAAACTAGTATAAGCAAAGTCATCTAGAGTAATTCAGATAATGTTTTTAAAGTATTTCTAATGTATGGGATCTAACTAAATAAAGAAGGCTAATATGATTTGTAAATTTGTGATAGAACTGGCAATATAGAATATTGTGTGACATGGATACCAAAGATCAAGGTCTAAAAAACTGTTGCTTTATGGTTTAGAGACCTGTAAAAAGCTAGAAGCAACAGATGTGGATGTTTCAGAGGTATTTCCTTGCTGTAAAGAAAAACTAGCCATGAAATTTGGGCACCTATTATTATGATCATGTAGCATTAGAGACTAAACAACCACACCAGATTATGAATGTCAAGTTGGAACTTAGTATGCTTTTTTGGCTGCTAAACTATCCACTTTTCATTATCAGTATATAGGATTTAAGGTAACACATTTATGCCAGATTATAATTATAGGTGAAGTTAATAGCATTCTGGTAATTAATGCCACTTGATGGTGGCTTCAATAGTGGTGTTCTACTGAAAAAGCTGTCTGCAATAGAGCCCCAGCAGCTGAATCTTCATTAACAATTTAATTATAGGCTTTAATAAAAATGAAACCAGAACCATCAATATGGATAACAATTTGCCTGTCTTCTCTTTTGATCCTTGGGTTCTGATCTGAGACTCTGAACATGGAGATCTTCATAAAATTCGTGAGAGTTCTGTCAATTCCAAGGTACTAAACAAGGATATCATTTGTTTTTGGTTGTGATGGTGGATTTTCGTCTTTCCAAGTGTATCCATGTGCTCCTGTTTTTTACACCAACAAATTGTTCCATTTTTTATGCTATCTTAGTTATTCTTTTGGAAATCATTATAAATGTTAGATCATATTAAAAGCTAGTTTTTTATTACAAGAAAGTATGAGGAACATATCAATTTTGCTACAATAGTTACACAATCAAACAAAGCACATTATTCTATTACTATTAAATAAGTATGACTTTTAGACCAAGCACCAGAGCCTTCAGTAGAAGTGTCAATCATTGCCAAGACCAAAGAAAGAACAATCAAGTCAAGGTCCAAAATCTAGCTTATGCTATCACACAATAGCACTAATCTTCTAAATCATCCTCACTACAAAATCGAAAATGAATTCCCAAACAAGCAAGCAGGTTTTAGGAAATACCATGGAACATCCAACAATGAACATTATTTGATAGTTTTACTATCATATTAAAATTTATGTTTTTATAATTTCTTGTAAATACAAAACTGATTTTTATAATGATCTTCTGAAGGCTGAAACACTCTGAAGGCTTTGAAACACTTTACTGCATTTCAACGAACTGATTCTTGTTTTATAATATGTGCCAGTTAAATTCTATCAATTAATAATTTATCCTTAATTTTAGATCTTCTAATTTTTAACATAAAATAAATAAAACTTGATTTTAGTCAGTTTTTTATAATTTAACTACATTTCATAACTTTGCAATGGTCTATCTCATATTCAACACATGTTTCTGCTTGTATTAGTTGGTTTTATTTTTCGACTTGTTATTTTTTCTTAAAAAGTTCCCATTACCGTTAACAATCTTTATTTGAGTTGACGTTTTTTCTACAACTATGTTAATTTGATGTCTTAAGTGCATTCTTGCTTATTTAGACGGTGAGACTATGTTAAAGTTTCAAGAAGTTGCTGTGCAATAATATTGTTTTTATGACGATGTTTAGTTATGTTGAATTGTTTTTTGAAATAACTTGTTTTAACTTTATTACAGGTGACAGCAAAGACCGTTATTTATACAAATTTCATCCATATTTTTAATGATGTCTATTGACAGGAGGTGTAAATTTTCTAATTTCATATGTACTTGAAATATAAGTAGAAATGTAACTGCTTTTATATTATTTCGTTAATGAAGGCTGTGTTGTATCTTGTTATAGTTACTGACTTTGATAGCGTATTTATTACTTTCCAATGCAGATGGGACTGACCTGCGATCAAGTGTCTGTGTTCTTTATATATATAGCTATAGGTTCACTATTTTTTGTTTTTCAAATTATTTGCACTCAATTTCTGAGAGACTTAATACAAAGACTAATGGTAATGACCAGAACTTGTGGTAAGCTTATTCTGTAGGGGTAGATTTAAAAAAGATTGTCTGAATACATTGCTGCTGATGGACATATTGGGCATGCTAGATTAATATTTTGTATTGTTTTGATACATACGACTCCTTATTGAAAGTTTAGACCTTTTATAATGAATAAGATATGTTTTATATTAATTAAAACTTTTTTATATTAGATTTCACAGCTAATTTTTAGTAAATGATTAAATTAAGCAAAACACAAGTTGTAGCCTTAGGTTGATTCACAATTTAGTATGAAATCTTGATACCCAAAATTGTGACACATTTCAATGGAAATTTTTGAAAAGCTGTATATCTGAAACCTTCTCATGTAATAATTGTTGTTGATACAAACTATTGCAAATAACTAGTATTCCTAGAAACTAGTTCGTTCAAATATTTTTTTATACTAGTGCCGAATGGCTAGTATTACAGATCACAACTGAACTGCCAAACCATTTCGATTTTTCTGTAAATTTTGGATGTTTAAGCTAATATTTGGAGATTGCTTCAGACAATCTTGCTAACAAATTTACTGTTAATGTACCAGTAACGTGCAGTATAGATCACATGTTTTCTCTTTTATGCATTGAATCAAACTGGCATGCAAATTGGAGATATACTGTTAACTTTAGTATTCCAAGTGAAATATTTACCAAGTGTCTATGCACGGCGAAACGAACTTTGATTTTATTTAATTTAAGTATTTTATTTTTCTCTGCTGTAGATGAGTAATTCTGGTATTTAGACTGTCGTTCAAAAGGTTCTTATCAAAAATAGAGCTATACATATATGATGTAGCTAAATTTTAAATTATTTCAAAGTGATTCAGTCAAACAAACATTTCGAGCTGATCATTCGTGCACTTTGGTTGTTCAGTGGCGATATCGCTGTTTTTTAAGCATTCCATTGATCATTTTGCGTGGGTGACCTGGTGTGTATCGATGACCTTAATTTTAGCTTACTATCTAGTAGGGCCAGGTCAATGATGTATAGGTTTTATTTTATATGTAGCGACGTATGTGTCTATACTAATACTTATATGGTGTCTTTAATGTACATGAAATAATTCATACTTATTTAGGTTTATTTCGACTGTACACTTCTAGTTCTAAAGTATTTTACTGGTGTAGAGAAGATGCTGACTATCTAGCTTATTATGCGTAGGAGAACGGTGGAGCGAGGTATATCTGCTGCCTACAACATGCGCATTGATCTTCATGTGGCTGTCGATGGCTCTATTTTTTCACTAAAACAAAATTTATCTTGGGAATGGATGGCTCTGCTGGTTTTCTTTCTGATTATTAAAAGTGATCAATCTGATCGATTGGTAATTTTAGGGGTAGATCCCTCGTCTAGTTACTGTGTTTTTTTATCATAATGTTATCACAAAATCCGTATAGCTGAGGCAAAGTATCTTTACTAAGGTTATAACTGACTAAACGCAGTACACAATTTATACAAAGTTTAAATAAAATGATATGCCTTTTGGACGGCATTACTACATATTTCCCATATCATCATAAAAAATATTGATTTAGTTTATTGACTATATTGTATTATTAGTTTCTTCTTAGATATTTTTACCTAAAAATGAAGATCCATTTTATGCTGTGTAATATGACGTATGGCATATGGGCTGGTCGATACAAATGGTAAACAAGACGTAGGGCCCTAATTCATTAATATCTCAGAACAGATATTAAGTAGAGTTTCTAAAAAAATATATCTGAAAAACAGGTTGAGCAATGTGTTTTCATATTCAACAGTTAGTGCCAAATAGTTCTCAGTTCTATGTATATCACTAGATATTTGACGTAAATATTTTGTTAAATGTACAACCCCTTTCAAAAGTAACCGTAACAGTATAAAAAAAGTCAGCAAAATATTGTTTCCAAACGAATTCCACAATATTTTTTAATGAAATTTTCTCCATTGTTAGGCAGATGGCAAGGCACAATATTAAAAAATATTGATCCAGAAAATATTTGTGGCATTCATTTGGAAACAATATTTTGCTGACTTTTATTCACATTTTTATACTGTTACGGTTACATTTGAAAGGGCTTGTGCAATTTTGGTCGATGGATTTTGATTCCAATTTTTGGAGTTCGTTAGTAATTCATTGAACTTCTTTCTTTCAAATGTCACAGTGAACTTGCTATTTTTTGCAGCTTTTTAATTGACTATTTAATTTTGACATGACTGAAATGTTCTTATAAGTAGTTTAGGATTTTGAGGAAATGTTCTGGATTTTAAATAATTGCGTCGTTTTGTTTATACATAGGTTTCTTTTTTTAATTAGATAATCAATACGTATTTTTATTATCATATCTGGCAACCATTATTCTATTTTGATGGAGACATATTGATTAATATTTAATAGATAGTTCTATACAATGGTGCATTTAAGCTAAACAATATTATGTTGTATCTGTTACCTATTTATTGATGGGTAAGGACTTACAGGGGAAGGAACGAGAGGCAAAAATGAAGTAAGGCTACAAATTTTTTTCAGATCATCATATCTGTTTCTATATTATACGACCACTGTTTTCAAAAAATAGTTAATAGAAACTCAATGCGTATAAGGAATTTGTGTCTAAATGTAACTTTGATAGATACCTATAATGTAGTGATCGTTTCTAGTTGTAGGTTTTAAATTATTATTTTAGTTTGATTGAAAAAATCTATTTCTACTATCTAGTAAGTAGGTACTTAGTGACTGTACTTTTATAGCTTTTATTATTTTTCTACATACCCTATTAACAGTTTTGGTTTGGTTTTATTTGCAGTACATTGCTGTTTGTAATTTCCGTTCTTTTGGTACCCAAAACTCTGGCTAAGCTGCATATTCCAAGATGAATTAAATCCAGGAAGTTGTCTCTAGCTGAATGCTTGATGGATCCAAGGTAGTTGCTTATAAATATGTTATGTAGAGTGTAAATTTAGACAAATTTTAGAGATACAGATTATTTAGTATTTTTTATTTTAGAAAAATCATTTTTTCTTTGGAAATATTTCATTATATTTTGAATTTAGTTTCTATATTTTATAGTCTTAATGTTTTCCATTAAAGAAACTGAAATTCGATTATGATGCTTTCTTTAAATTATATTAGGTAGTTATCTATTATCAAACTGGTATCAAATGTGGATTTGTCACTTAAATAATTTAAAGTTGTTTGGACGGTTTCTAGATAGGAATACTCTGTGCTGTGAGATGTATATGCAATTGTATCTGTTAATCAAAACTACTAACATATTCACATTTTTTGGTTATAATTTTCTACAGTCGTATTATTCAATTTTTAGTGGGCCATTCTACCATTGTAATTGGGGTGTTGTGTAGTATTCTTAATTAATGTTTAATAAACTTTATTTTGTAGTTTGAATAGATATTAAACAGAACGGACTCCGTAAAAATCAGTAAAAATATTCACCATTTTTATGAGTTATAAAAATTAATCCAATGTCCCTAAAAACCAATATTAGATACGTTATCATCTTTAAATACACATTAATTTTAACATGAAAGGTATTGATAATTTTATCTTATGTTTAATATATTCAACTCAAAAAACATCATCATTTATTTTTAAGAGGTCGGTTTATTTTCCTCTGACAGGGATCGCCGACCTTCATTCTTTCCGACTGGCCACACCAATTTCCCAGCGTTTTCTATATGATCCCCAAACTAAATCCAACCTTTCTACATTCTCTCTGCCATACTTTTCCAGATCAACGTTGGGAGCCTCTCCCTCGTTCCTTCCACTATAAGATTCCATGCCCGTTTTACACCACTATTCTCTTATGACCTGACCACACCATCATTGACAGCTGCGTCTCACTACCTCTACAGCTTTTCCATCAACAATTCTGATTTCATCTTTTCCCGATGCTTAACTCCACATATCTTTCTTGCCTTAGCCTTTTCTGCCCTTAGGATATTTCTTCTATTGATCTTTCTACCCATGTCTCTGCCACTATGCAATTATTGGTCTAACATATGTGATATATATTTGCTCCTTCATGGCTAGAGTCAGTCTATAACCGCATGGCACTGCTTTCAGATCTCTAAACATTTGCTAGTCAAATCTTACTCTCTTGGTTACTGTTAATTCGCTGCCTCCTCCTGCACTTAGTGTGTCTTCCTTCTCCCATGTAACAAAATTTCTTCACTCTATCAAGGTCTTGTAAGACCTTTTCTTCTATCTTTCCATGCTCTGTAACATTTCTATCAGCTCATTTCTCTGCATACATTTCTTGCACTTGAAATCAGTAGTCATTGAGATAGCGACTCTCTTCTTTCCAGAGCGTCTACCGTGGATCCACTTTTCACACTTTCTGTACCGCAATGAGTTATTCCTCACTCTTACATGTTCCACAAGGGTCAATCTTTGCCGTCACTGAGACTTGTTCACTCATTCCACATTTCATGATCTTCGTCCCTCAACCTCAAATGACTGCTTCCATTTCATAAACTGCTCTTTTAGCTCCTCCATGCATTGCGCCATTATCACAAAATCATCAGCATAAAGCAATTCGAATAAATCCTCTTTTCTCATTCTTGCGTTGTAATAAAAATTTCGTCAATTGTTACCTCTACCTGGCCTAAAACCATAATGCATTTAGTTAATGTCGACAATTTTTCTTATTCTGGCTTCAAACACCCTTTCCACCACCCTCATTCCATGTTCCAATAGCTTTACACCTCTATATGAGCCACATTCCATTAAATTGCCTTTTCCTTTGAATATTGAGCCAAAGTACTGCTCTTCCACTCTTCTGGGATACTATGTCCATGCAAAACCTCATTCCCATGACGAGATGCCAAAAAGTATTCTCTAGTAATTCCAGATGGTCCTCCTGCCTTTCCATTTTTTTAGTTGTTGGATTTCCTTTTCTGCTGCCTTTTTACTACAGATGCAACTTCTCTTCTAGCTTTCTTTTTTCTTGTAGAGACTTCTTTTCTCTTTTGTTGGATGCTTTATTTAAGACAATAATTAAAGTCAATGAACATTTTAAAATGAAAAATTTAAAATTTACTAAAAAAATATGAGATTCGTTACGTAGTAATATATAGTTTCTATTAAATTGCGCCATCATGATGTTCGGCTACCATCTATGGAGATGCTTGGCCGTCTTCGCTTGTTTTTCTTTCCATTTACATAGTTTCATAATTGTGTTTAGATCCGATTGTGTTCACCCGGTGCAGAATTTCTCCTGCATTGCGATGACTCTCCTATCAAAGCTGTGTCATCAGCATGTCGAAGATTTGATATTCGGCTGTCACCCACGCGAACTCCAAGACCGACAAGACCTGCCTCCATCATGGCCTGTTTTGTGTATAGTGTAAAGAGCGGTGGAGACACTATACACGCCTTTCAATATTATGAATGGATCAGTTTTGTTACCGTTCCACCGCACCACCACCTGTCTTTTGTGCAAGCCTTGAACAAGCGCAATCAAGTGTTCGTGAAATCCTATTTGTAAATGGCTTACATTGTCGATGGCCTTGCTGTAGTCTGAATATTACGTATGCTTGGTGTTTTTGTATCCCATGTACCTGCTCTAATAGGATTTTCAGGGTCGTTAGCATGTCCGCCCTACCATGTTTCGTCTGTAGGCAGCCTGTTCATTAGGTAGCTCAGCTTTGATTTTGCCAATTAATTTTGTCTCAGGAGTATTTTCAAGAAGACATGAATTTTGAGAGCTATTCTATAGTTTGAACATTTCTTTGTCGTTCCTGATTTGTGTATAGTTACGAACTCAGTTGCTTGCCAGTCCTTTGGCTAATTTCTGTCTCCCAAGTCCCAGATCTTACAGATAAGCCAGTGTAGCGCCACTATAGCATTTTGTGTTCGGTGTGTTTTATTAACTCTGCAGGTATTCCATCTACTCCCTGAGCCTTTCTTGACCTCAGATCTTTAGTGCTTGAGTTACGTCACTCAATTTATATAAATATTTTTTTGTTAATTCTATTTCTATTAATTTGTCTCTATAAATGATAATATGTAATTGGAATATAAAATAATGACATGTAAAGTAAAGAATGCATAATTTATCATTAAAAAATGAGATACTTTACTTTTGCGATTAAAAGTTCTTGTCTATATTAATAAGTATTTACTCTTTCGAATAATAATTATCATATCTTAACATTAAATCATTGACTATTTACTACAAAATGCTTTAAAAATTAGTATTTAGTTGACAATTCTAGATGTATGCGATACGTTGCTACATTTATTTTTAATCTCAGTCAATGATTTAATATTTACAGTTTGTTATTTTTATTTAATATCTACATATTTTCAATTTTTTTGATAGTTGTATAAATAAAACTATTTTTTATAATTTTTTTTAAATAACATTTAAAAATGCTATATTTGTTTTAATAATATTAGAACTAAATGCACCCGTTTTGGATTTTTGTAGCTATTGCACACATAAATTGGAACTAAATCAGAAGAAACTTTTTTCAGTTTTTGGCGAACCCTGTTGCACCTTTAATGACCCCTAGTGTTAATTTCCATATGTCGTATGTTCATTTCTATGATTCTAATAGGCTGTAGTTTACCAGAGAGTACGAATACTCAGCATGCATGGCTTGAACAAAATTTGATTACTTTCATCTAATACGTCATGTGCTGCCATTAATTTTCTGTAAATGGTAGGTAGCTATTTGGGATTTGTCTAAATAGAAGATTTATTTGCTTCTAATTTATGAATGCTATTTGTATTTTATGACACATTTACATTACTTTGAAGTCATTCTCATCTACATAATATTATGTAGTTAGTCGTTATAGTATTATGTAGTTTAGTTAATATTAAGTTTCTGGTTTTCCTCGTTCTAAATTTCGACCATCTTTTTCAACTACTGCTGCCACATTGTGAGTTATAGTGGTTTTGCTGTTTGGTAAAAGGCAGCCTAGATGACTGTTTGTTGTGCAATATGTGCTAGAGGGAGAGAGGCGATGTTGGCTTAGAAATCCAGCAACAGTTAGTTTTAATGGCATAACTGCAACAACTTGATAGCTTTCAAGTCATAGGAATCATCTACACCATAGTATTTAAACACGCAGACTATATGGTATTATAAATTCTATTTATTATTTATCTCTATGCGTTTTGCTAACTGACAAAAGTAACCTTAATGTAGTAAAATAAATAGCATAGGTACAACCATAGCTTTTGTATGTTATAGATTATAGCGAAAAACTTCATCACTATGTGTATTCCGGATTCTATAACATAGCTTAGACACATACCTGCCTACTCTGAAATGCATAAACAAGAGAGAGATTTTAACAGGCAGGCTGGTTTAGTAGTACCCTTTAGCTGTCAATGGATTCCATTAGATTTTCTGGTTCACATTGCCTTGTACCAAGACAAAAAAGCGTATTGTCATTGTTTTTTAATTTCTAAATGAGGTAACTGGGTTTTAGGTCTCATATTAGGACCACTCGTTTCATATTCAAATTTTATTTAGCCATGTCATGCTTTCCAATTACCTAAACATAATTATTAGGTCTAGGATTTGCTGAGATTACTTTTATTCGCCCTTTGCTCACTGATGCCCACACACATTTAGTGAATTTGAACAAACTCACTTTATAGACACATTTTTAATTTACATATAGGAAAAATTCTTATTTTGATTCCCTTTGTTACAAATTCTGTCTTATTAAACTCCATCTGATTTTCTTACTCTTTTATTGATATTATAGTGCCTTTGCCATTTTTGGGTCAGCTAATTTAGGTGGTCGACTCCAGTCAAATTGTCTCATGTTTTCACAGGCATATCGAACTAACATATCTACCCACATTGTTTTAAAAATGAGTTTAATATTCGCCAGTTCCAGTTACGTCTACTATTTAATGTCGGCAACTGCAAATACTGCATTTACTATCTTATGAATAGTGATATAATTATGTATGTACCTACCTAGTTGTATTGAGGTAGGTAGGCAATGTGTAGTATTGAAGTCATAATTTTGTCGTTAATATATTACGTTGGTAATGTATGTATATATAATGTAGGTCGGAGGTAGCTAGGCTGCTCTAGATAGCCATAACAACCTTAGATAGACGACGCGTCTTTTTAAAATATCTGACACTAGGTATACTAAATAGCGGCAAAATGAAAATCTATTACCGTACAAATTATAATTCAGTTTTATGCGTGTGAGTGTGTTTGTTGGTTTGGTGTAAATCATTTCAACAAGATTGTGATTTTTGAGTTCTTGCAGTATCTGGCCTCTCGCTCTTCTATTACAAGCACTTAACTCTGATGTGTACCAGTCCCGTGTACCTCTCTGTGTGTCGACTATGAATCGTCTTATTTATGCTTGTTGGTTCAGTATTATTGTTTTAATCGCATACCTACACTACTACTATGTGTACCAGAGTTTATTTGAGAAAATTGGAGCTTATTTGTTAATTACTAATAATGAAGAATAGTATTTTGGTTTTAATGCTATAGGCAGAGTGATTGCTTAAAGAGGTCTAAAGCATTGTTATGTTTAGTTGATTGTTAAGAATCGAATATTGATTTGAATTTTGAAAATTTTAAATTTAGAATTTTTAGTGCTTTTTAAATAGTCTGGATTCTGGTGAAAAGTCTTAAAATAGTCGTCATTTAATCAGTCGTAGGTATATAAAAAGTTCTATATAATTTAGTCGTATAGAAAAAGTTGTATTATATAAACAGTCGTATTTGTCACAGACAAAATAGTCGTATAGAAAAAAGTCGTTAAATAAAATAAATAATAGATAGGTTCGTAATACATATAATTATTCATATCATATACCTACATATTATGATATAAAACTCCAATTAGATATTCGGCTATTTCAATGTAAAATGTATTTATATATTGTGATAGGTTGTGTGGAGTAATTAAATCTTGTGTTTAGTTGAACCAGTTATTTGATTTTACGATGGTGAAGTGATGTCATTTTTTACTATCAAACTTTTTAACAAGAAAAATAATCGTGGTCACATGCTAACTCTACAAAGTATAGAAATATATCATAAATTTACATATATGACAAATTTATGTGCTGATGTTTGATCATTATTTGTATACGACTATATACGATTATATATAATTATGTACGACTAACTATGACGAATAAATTATATTACGACTAAATTGTGTCCGATTTTTTATTTATACCAAAACAAATATGATTTTTCTATACCACTTTTTGTATACTAATTTTTATATTACGACAATTTTATCTACGACTTTTTAATTGAAACCCACTTAGTCTACATTGGTACTTTCCAGAATTTCCTGGATCAGATTAGATGCCTAAAGAGTAAGATGACCAGAATGTTCAATGATAGTTTTTGAAGTCATGACAAATGTCGTTTAAGCAATATGTTCAAACATTTATCTCTAATGTCTATTTTATCATATTTCAGCTTGGGTGTAACTAAATCAACATGCACATTTGATAGTTTCTGCTTGTAAAGTAGTTTTTATTATGTTGAACCAATCACCTTTTTTTAGTTAGAATTTATTCATTTCTATGATGTTAGTACTATCACTGATTTTATTATCATGTCTATTATAATCAGACATTTTTTATTAATATTTCTTTTGTTATTTATTGCTATTTATCGAATATGAGAATTTTTATGATTTGTCTTCCATCATTTGTCTTCTATCATTTTTACAAATTTGTTCACAACTAAATATTTATATGTACTTGTAGGATTAAAATATTCACTATACGAAGCAAGATAATACATACATGCTTATACAAGAGACGATATATATGTTGTAGTTACCAGGTTCAATGAAGGAGCTCTTTATTAGTTGAATAATAAAGCCGGTTTATTGATGTATAATTGTGTCCCGATTGAACTGAGATATATTACGAAACCGAACAGAAACGGACATTTGTTTTAGTAAATTGGTAATAGGACGAGCCGTTAGTAATGGGTAATATCATCAGAGATGCAATTCACTTCAAATTTGCTATGTTGTTTGAATCTGAAAGAATTTTGATTATTGATTTTATAACTGACCTTAGAAAAGATCTAGTTTGATGAATTAAATATTTATTAACACGTGCAATCAGATGGGGGGGGGGTGCAATGGAAGTAATAAAACATTATTTTAATGATTATATGTTTAATTTTTCATAAAATTTACGGTTATTGCTTAGAATGTTCAGTTGCATAGCCAGTGTTTTTACCGCGCACGCGGTAATTTGATTATATGGGCGGTTATTTAACACTTTGATTTTATGGTTTTTATGGCTGTGTTTTCTGGACAGTTTTAGACCTATTTTAAATTAAATAGTCATTAATTTAAAAGTATGCTCTATATTAATTCTTTCATTTCAGTTACCAACAAAGACTCGCACCCATACCTAAGCAGCTATAAATTTTCGGGGGGGGGGGACAAGTCTGATTTTAGAC
>JAUYWI010069020.1:0-14622 GCA_034780595.1 Parotoplana pacifica
TTTGCTATCCCACCCCTCCCTCTTTTCTTCCTTGACCCCCTCCCCTTTTAATTTCGGGGGAGGGGGGCACGTCCCACTTGCTCAGGTATGGTTGCGCTGTAGCATTTGAATATGCACTGATAGAATGTATAATGAAAGTGTACTATATGTTGTCTTGAAATAATGTTCAAAATGCTGTGGTACCACGGTAGCTTCAGTGTTTTATACCAAGTTAATGAGTAATACCAAAAGAAAATATTTGTAAAACGCACGGTAAAAGAGAGTTAACAAGTAAATTTCAATTAGGCAGTCATTTTTACTTTTGAAAAAAGAGGGAGAGGGTCTAAAATCAGACTTGTCCTCCCCCCTAATAAATTATAGCTGCTCAGTATGGGAGGTACAAATCTTAGTAGCGAAACAAAATTCAGATCAAAGCTTCCACTAGTTTTATTGTCTATCAGAATCAAAATAAGGATTGGTGTATCCAATTTTAATTCTTTCTTCTCTATCAATTGATCAATGCACAGTTCTAAATAATTGAAACAGCATAATTTTAGTACAGTAAAAGCTTTGGTTTTACATTCTAACTATCATAGATATATTCATGAGAGTTAGAATTAGGTACATACATGTAGTAGAATGTTGCCCAATATTGTAGGTACATGACCATATTATTATTTGGCATAAATGATACGAATGATAGGAGTGAAGCGGAACCACAAAATCAGAGAAAAAAATATTTATTTTAATTCATTTATATAATTAAAACTTCTATTTATGTAACAAATTCTTCTGTTCTCGACTTTTTGTACTGTTCATAGGGTATGAGAGAATCGTAGGTTTTTTGCATTTCATTTAGTTTGGGTTGAATAGCAGCCAAATAGCCTTCTGTAAGAGTATGTGTAAACAGTAAAGATGGCAACGTTACTAATCGACGATTTATTTCCAAGAGTTTACCACGAACTCCACAAGAAATTATGTGAACTGATCCATCAGAACATTCCAATCGACAAATGGGATCGGTAGGTGTATTTAGAAATTGACCGCCTTTTTTGGTTTTACCATGAACTTGATTTTTGAGGCGATTAATGTTAGGACCAGTCTGAAAAACAAAATAAAAAGAAATATGTAACTAGGTATAATTAAATTCCAATAGGAAAAAACACTATATAATATTGTATGTATATAAATGATACAATAGGATTCTGTAGATCTAGTAGAGTGCATGAATCGGCCAATGAAAATGAGCGATTATCTGAGTTCATCGACAAATTGCAACCTATGTAGATTCATTTTCAGCCCAAAAATATGACTCACCCTGTATATGGCTTCAGGATTGATATTTTTTGCAAAAGTACATTTTGGTATTTTGGGACTAATTTCATTTTTTCAGAAGGTGGTCACCTGACCTTGGGTTATTTTGTAAAAAAACATCAGTTTTATTTTAATTTTATAAAAAGTAATTTTGCTTAAATTAAATTATAAAACATTCAAACATTCAAAATAAGAAATAATATCTGTCAAGCCTTCACAGCACTAACATCATAGTAATGAATGTAATCCAACCAAAAGATGATAAAAATATAAATATGGCTTCAACATAAAAACAACATCCCTTCAAGATCAAATCAAAACTATGTAATCATGTTGCATGATAAGATGACCAGTCAAGCTTGATGATTGGAAGTATCATCTAGTATATCCAAAATCAGATGTTTCCTTTGAATTTAAAAAGCCATTTAAGCGCCTTTGGCCATAAATATTGATTTGTTTGTCCAAAAATATCGATTTTTGCTTAAAAACTAACTGTCAATATTTTTTTAAATTATGGATTATTGTTTCTTAGATCATAACGGACCTAACTACCAAATTTGAAATCAATCAGATAAACTTTAATTTTTGGACCTGATAACGTCATCGGCCCTTAGCTCAGATACATTATCGATTTTTTAACGATAATTTTTTTCAAGATACTTATGTACCTAATTTCAACCTAATCCTGCCATGAAGTTCAGCGGTTAACATGATGTGTGCCCGTTTGTCTTGTTATTCATGTTACTGTAAGTTATTTTAAACTAGTCTTTTATGACTGCCTCATTAATGATTATGCCCATTTTGATCACAGTGGGTCTGAGCAAACTTTTAATTTAAAAATGAGATCTTTCCCAATTGGACATTTTTAAAAACGTCATATTGAAAATGGCTGCCGTGTCAGACAATATGTTGCATATAACTCAGATACTAAAGCATTTAAATCATAAAAATGTATTACCAACAGATATAAAGTCACCCCTAATCCCTAATCTATCTAAAAATATTATTTTCAAAGTCATAATATAAGATAATTTACATATAAATCAGAAACCATATAAATATATTACCAACAGATTACAAAAAGTACATTTTTAATCAATCTCATATATTTAAAGGGTCGTCTCGTCATGTCAACTTAGGTGCTCCGAACCTAAAATTTTACACCAACAATTCAACAAAGAATCAGGTAAATGGAGTCGTCTTAATTTTCTTTTCTAACAACCTTGGGTGTGCAGCAGCGGCACACATCAGGCTATGACAGTACCATATGTCAATGTTCATATAAACCACAATTTGAATCTTTCTAAATAATTTTTTGATTACTTCTATGATTTTTAATCTCTAATATCATTTCTCTGTAGATCCACTTGATTTTTTATCTATGATTTTTATGGCTTTATATTTGAATTTTTATTTATAATTTTCAGTATTATTTATTCATTTAATCCTTAATAAAGGCTAATAAAGGAGAAAATTGGATACAATTTTGTCTTTGTTTTTCAATATTTAATAGGTATTTATCTAAATCAATATCTTTATTCTATTTGTACCTATCCTTTTCAGATTTAGAAAATTGCATGCTTCCTTTTTATGGTTGATGGAGTATGAAGCTAAGGCAGGTCCATAGAAATGTATGTTTTAAAAATGAATTTCTACACTTATAAATCCCTCTAATTGATTTAAAAGACTTAAGATGAGTTTCTAATGATATTGGAATGATTTCATGCCCTGAATTAATTTGAAAAAATCAATGCATTGGCGTCCAATCCCAAAATCAATGACATTTTTTACTAATAATATATCAAATAAAGAATTTATAGATATGCCAAATATAAAGGAATTCCAATGAACTATTAATATTTTAATAGGAGATAAAAATTTTCATTTTTTGAACACAACATTTTTCATAACTTTTTAGAGCAATGTTTAATGGAATTTTCCAGGTGTTTAGCAACTACATACTATTACAAAATCTGTATGAATTTTAAAATAATCGATTCGAAGGTTTCTGTGGAATTAAAACATGTCGTTTGTTGGTTATCAGGTTGCACGCTAGTCAAGAAAATATTAAAAAAACGATCAATGGAGTGTTTAAATATCTATCTACCAAATATCAGCCAATTCTATAATTATTTGACTTCAGATTCGATTTTTTGCAAAGGGTATGTTTTAGCTATTTTGACCCAACCTCTTTTTGTTTAGAGGACCATCAAGTAAGCATAAACATTTACACCAAAAAGCTTCGGAGGAAAATTTGGTATCAGCTTTCAAATTTCATGAAAAATCGGTTAAGCGTGTTTGAGCAATTTTGAAAAACTATGGGGAGATAATCACAGCCCTCTTAATAAATTATAAAACTTACTTGAAAATCAACCTTTGTCACTTCTAATTTGTTCCTAAAAATATGATGAGATTTCGCCAGGGTCACCACACAAACCCTATTTGAGTGAATAAGTACACATAAGTCATTATATGGAATATTGCATAATTCTAACAAATAACCTGGTTGAAAATACCGCTCCAAAAATCGATGAGAATTCTTTGAAATCAAGTATTTATTTCCATCATTTTCTTCAGGATCTAAGTTGTCGTCTGATAAATTGGCGTGTTCTGTTTTTAACATCTGTAGTACCTAGGAAAAAATATAAATTATTTCAAAATAGTTGTGCAAAAAACAATTCATAGGTGCATTACGTAATTATTTAGTAAGGATTTTACAAGCATAGATATAAATTATAGTTGTTTTGTTTAATTTGGATCGGCAAAGAGAAGCAAGGAGAGAACATTTAAGTATCTTAATAAAAGAATATTTGTTTTCAAATCAATGAAAAACATGCAGTATTTCACAGTATTTGATCAAAATTGATTAAATATTTCCCTAAATTGCAATAGAAAGTCACGCATCCCTGTCTTTGTAAATAGATCGTAGAAAAAGTGGATAGAAAAATTTCCAACATCTATTTATATTGAACATTACCGCAATTGTTATTCAAATTTTTTGAAAAACTAAAAACCCCTAATATTATTTAAAAACAAATTATTTAAAAATAAAATTTCTTGCAAATCGGTTGGAGTTTTTGAGCAATTTAAAAAAATCTTCGTAGTGGCTACCCTCATCGCCCTTATCTAGGACGGTCAAAGGTATTTTTAGTGGCCCTTATAACTTTAGGAGGGGTAATAAAAAATCATACTATGCATGAATAGCTTGGGCTAAAATTTAGTACAGGTACCTTGGAAAGATTCATCAACAGAAAAAAAGATAATGGGGCCGTTTACGTCATCAGATCTAATTGACTTCAAATTTGGTACTCAGTAATAGTAGTGTGTGATATCAGGCTAATTGTTCTGTAGTCGGCTCGTAATACAAATCCATAAAACTTTTGAAAAAATATTGGTTATCGATTTTTTTGGGGCAAACAAATTCGATATTTTTGGCCATTATCACTTAAAAGGCTCTACTACAGACTCTTGGTTAGAAGCTCTCTTCTTTTTGTAAACGTGTTACCTCTGCTATTCTAGTTCGAATTTCTTAACTTGTTTTACTTGTTAGCCATTCAGAGTAATGTTGACTGGGTCGTTTCCCATTCTTGATATTCTCAGTACCTTTGTCCTTACGTTGATCCAGATTGAACTTTTTAGCTTTATTGTTGAGTTTATGTATGAGTTGTTGTAGTCCCTATTCAGTGTCTGCTATTGTCCCTTGATCATCCACAAATCGTACTTGTATTAATTCGCCACTTATCTTAGTGTCCTTATTGACGTTCTCGAATGCTTCATTAATCATGCGTTCGGTATAGATTGAGAATAGTAGTGGTGATAACAGATATCCCTGACTTATTCCTTGTCCTATCTCCGCTGGATCTTATTCGTTATTTTAGATGTTTATATTTGTCGTTTGATTGATGCAGAGGTCTTGAATGTGTCTTCGGTCTTTACAGTCAATTCATTGTTTTGAGTGTTTCCATAAGTATTTTCCAATTAACTTTCTCAAATGCCTTTTCAAAGTCAATGAAGCATACATATATACTAAGCCACTCTATTCAGAATTCAATATATTTTGAAATTTTTCATGGTTGTTTCCCTTCATATGAAGTTCAGTTGTACTACATAGCTTTAACAGGTTGTGAGTAATGTTCACCTGAAAATTCAGGTTAATAAAATTATGTGTTCAGATGATATACGTGATTATTTAATCTATGGTCTTAACTGATCTCTAATTTTCTTGATTTCTATTCACTCCAGTTCATTCACTTACAATAAATTCAATCGAACTCCCGCCTTTAATTTTACATAGTACCACGCCGTCATACAACAGGGAAGACATTCTTCTGATTCAAAACAGAAGGCTGGTCCGTTCGTCGAATGTTGTGTGAATTTCCAAATAAAAACTGGTCAGGAGAGGTTTAGACCATGTCATCAAGAAGGTGGACAGAAATGAAATGGTACGACGGAGTGCAAGGGCGTACAGCCCGTATTGAGGAGATTATTGCTTATGTGAGAGAGCATGTTCTAAGCCAGGAAGATGCTCGCACCTGAGTCCTAGAGAAATTGCTTCACATAGTGACATGTCACATACAACTGTTAGAAGAATAGTGAAAGATGATCTGCAAATGAAGAACTTCCAGCTGCAGAAAGTTCAGAAGCTTTCTGATAAAACAAACTGCAGCGTTTCGAACGGTGTCAAAGACTTCTGAACTACTTTCCTCGGCACAAAGTCAGACGAGTGTAGTTTTCTGATGAGAAATCCTTTTCAGTTCGAACTCTGATTAACTCTCAGAATGACCGGGTCAACAAGAAGCGAGACATCAGGCCCAGCACCTTTTGCGGCATCAGGAGTATTTGACAAATAAAGTCATGGTTTCAGTCGCAGTTTCCAAATTTGGGTAAAACTTGGATTGTTTTTATCGACAAAGGTGCAAAGGTCAACAGCGTATACTACCGGAATTCAGTTTTCCAAAATGGTCTCCTGCCAGACATAAGGTGCCTATCAGGTAATAGATTTGTGCTGCTGCATGATGGTGCTAAATCACATACTGCTTGGCTGACAGTGAAGTATCCGAACCAGAAGGCACCGTTATCTTTCCATTGGGTTTCGCTGAGTCCTAATTGGTTGATTTTGTGTTTCTTCATTTCTAAAATCTTTTCGAGTTTTCCGTCACATTGCATCGTTCATGTGTCTCAAGTGCCAAACCGTAGTTCGTTTCCATGTTTCCGGTTATTGATCTGGAGGCCTAACGTAACCCCTGCCTTTTAACGCATCAAGCCGCCATTAGAGGCCGGATATTGATCGCGTCGTCCATAGGGTCATTCAGGGGAGAGATAGTGACAGTGGTTTCCTCTTGCTTTCTGTCACAGCCGTTGAAGCTATTTTTTTTAAAAATGGGATTCCATTATGCCTTTATTATTCTAATGTCACTTAACCAGTTCTGGTGATGCCATCCGTTAGCACTTTTATGTTTATTCGCACATAGTAAAATTTGATATTTAGAATTAGGAAGGCATTAGAAATAATGTATTAGAAAATTAGATGTTTCACATTTATGGTTGATGGTCTATGAGGTTCACCATACCAACGAAGGTCCATAAAAATTGTTCTATTTGATTAAAATATGTAGCTTATCATTAGTTTCTAGGTTTTAGAATGATTTATTGTCCTAAAATTGAATTTCAGAAAACTTGATTTTTAATTCATCAGCTGGATCTAGTCCCAAAATTAGTGGACCCCTATTTCTAACTTTGTATAAAGTTATAACATTTCTATTTGGCACACTTATAACATACCAGGTAAAGAATGGCTGTGCCTAATATGAAGGCATTCCAATGAACTATTCATATTTTATTAGGAAATTAAATTTTCCATTTTTCTATCTAAATATATAGGATTTTCATTTAAATAGACGATTTTTGATAAAAAATATTTTGTTTGGAGCAATAGTTTACAATGAAATTGTCTACAGTTGCTAAGGAGAATATTATGCATCTTTTATGCAATTAAGAAAATTGTATCTGTTGAAACCTTTTAATAAAAATCAATAAACCATATTAAAATAATAATAAGTTTCTAACATTCATATATACCAAATAAGAGCCACATATGTAATTTTGACTTCAGGATTGATATTTTTAAGTAGATTTGTCAAAAATTTGCAAATTTTGGACAAAAGTAACCTAAATGTTTACAAGAAATTGTAGGAGTCAGAAAATTTCAGCTTAATCGGTTGATTGCAAGTTTAGTCGTTCTTGGTTTGACGTTATGTTTGAAAAGGTGTTAGAAGGAGGGGGTAGTTTTAACCCCCTAATTCTACCAAAGGTTAAATATGTATGACTTTTCAATAAGTTTTTTTCATTACGACTAAATTATACTTTTCACCATGGAACTGATTTTCAATATGAGACAAAGTTTTCAATGAAAAAATTAACATTAGCTTCCTAATGTTCAGTTGCATATTATTCAACCTCGCTCGACATAACTATTTTTTGCAACACGCAGACTGGAAGGGGTAATTTTCCTAACATCATATTTCTAATAAAAAAATATTCTATGGAATGAGTAATATGTTTGTAGTTAATAAAGCTTTCATTGTTACATATAAATAAATAAGACATTTTTTCAAACATAAATAACACAGCTATGATAATAAATATTAATAAGGTCAAACTTCCGTATAAATTATTTTATTGAATGCATGCAAAACATTAAACAATGTTCATAAATAGGTATATCGACAATTAAAAAGTTGAATTAAATTGATTATCAGACAGCATCAAAAATTAAAATGATACTAAAATCAGCAAAACTCTGCAGGTTGTAGATAAAGTAATATACATATATATACTGGGTATAATCAAAATTTCTGATGTCATCTATAAACATATACTTATAGGTATTTTGCTCAATCCAGTCGTAGATATTGGGAAGGGGGTACCACTCCACATTGATTCTGAAAATTGCTCGACTAGCATAAAATTTGCATCAGTTTACAAATTCTTTTGTGAAATTTAGAACATTTACTTCTCTGAGCTGAGTCAAATTTTTTTTAAATTATATAAAATTTGTCAAAAAGATTTTCTTAAAATTATATTTTTTGCTAAGTGTATTACATTTTTGTACCGATGACGTCATAAGGTTTAAAAATTAAAGTTTGTCAGTTTTACTTTGGTGTATAACTAGGACCCAAGTAACATAAATAAATACATTAAAAAAAATATTGGTTATCGCTTTTTGCCAAAAAAAAATTATGTTTTTGGCTAAAGATAATATTTTTGTCATTTTTAACGTTTATAAATTAGGAAACATTCAAAACAATAAATTAACTTTTGAGATGCCTAACATTTTATGAAGTCTTAGATATGAAAATCACTAGTGCGAAACAGTTCCGCCAAAATTGATCTTTTAATAAAATGCTTTTTATGACAATTTAATTACCAGAAATAGCATATTATTAGTTTCCAGAAAAAAAATCTCTTCAGGTTGCACCATATGGACAATGAAATGTTTGTAATATATCTACCAAATATTAATTATTATTTTTATCAATATTTGACTTCAGAACCGATTTTTATTTGTAATAAATACATGTGGTATTTTAACCCAACTTTGATTTTTCAGAGGGCCGTCAGGTGATCTTGGAGGGGGTCAGAGGTCAAATGTTTTTACCTTAAACTTCATTCCAATCGGTTAAAGCGTTTTCGAAAAGTTTCTGAATTTTGTCAGGGGGATATTCCCCCTGTGACCACGAAGTGTTAAAATAAAGAATATATATAACATGAAACAGTGATAAATTTGTAGTTTTAAAATGTTACATGAAGTTTAGCGCACTGGAAACACACATTAAAAAATCAGTAAGAAAATGAATATTTCAAAAACCTATATTAAAATATTACAAGTAACAGAAAATGCTGTGTACTAATGAATGCCATCCATTACAACATTTTAGTGTCAATAGTTCAGTACTTCGTGTTGAAATGTTCCTTTTGTTGCAGCAAGTAAATGCTTTCAATTAATACTAATTTTTTAGTATGTGTTTCCAGTGCGCTAAACTTTGTGTCAATAGATTAGCTATTTTTAACAATTTTGAATTTTTGACTATTATTCGATTTCATTTGGTATTTTTTTTGGTTGAATTTCTGATTAAATGGTTGGAACATACATACATTCGGAGTATTTCTGATCCTTAAATGTATGCCGCATACTCCTGGATTAACATGCACGACGAGCAAATAACAAATATCATAGTAACAAAGTTCGAAAAAACTACTATAGTAACTAGTTTCAGAACAAATACCATAGTAACTAGGTTCGGTTCCAAATTTAAATTTCAAACAAATACTAGAATGTCAATATATCTGTCAATAATCACTATTAAAAAAAATAAAACTATGTATACATAACAAAATGTCCATGTTCATAAATAGTTAAAGTTTGGCAGTTTCCTTTTCTAGAGAAATTATTGGTTCAAATAATGGACTTAATGGATATCTATATTTGAAACCAGTGAGATCTTGAATATTTGTACCCTAAAAATAAACAAAACAAATAAATACATATTACGAAGAAGCTTCCTATTAAAAATATATAATGTAAAGAAGAATCATAAATGGCTAGTGTCTAATTTTAACGTCAGAAAAATTGTAGTCTAATAAAATACATACATCAGCTGCGAACAAGAGTTCTTTTGAGAAAGTATTATGCATTTCGATTTTGTTAGCACTAAAATCTTAATTTAATTAAGAATTGAGAAGTATCTATCACATTTGAATGCATACTAGCCTACAAAAAACTTTAAATATCCCAAATATTTAATCGTGACTAAATATGCAAACACTACTTGCAGTAAGAATTGAGCTCTGTTTTTCCGACAAGGCATCATATATAATATGGACCAATAAAATAAGTAGTGAACTAAAACAAAACCTTCATTCATAGATTTTCCTTCTGCTATCCACTTTTCATTCAGTTTTGCCACTCTGTTACCGCTCATTTATTGTTCACCATTCGGTTTTGACTTGCAGGCCCGGCCCACACCTCCCGTAGGTGAAGGTGAAGTTGGAACATTTAGTTTAGAAATGATCAATTTCACCTTACCGTGAAAGTATTCAGTTCTAATCTTTCAAACTTACAGTATAATCGTTTTCTAGCGCTGGTAGAGTTTCACCGTGCGTTGATTTAGAGATTATGTGTACCACAAGTCGTTTGGCCACCTTGGATTCCGGACAAATATGAGTCTACAAAATTAATAATAATAATAACAAATCTAAACTTCTAATGTGCACATTTCTTTAGTTCTTTGAAATTCACTGCTAACGACAGATTGTTTACAATGTTCAGGTTGAGCGTATTGAAGTTTATGAATAAAATTTTCTTTGCTTTTTTTCTTACTTTAACAACAACCTCTGTCTTCGAAGAAATTGCGTTTACAAGGTTCAATGTACGAAATGCTCAAAATTTTACATAGGAAGTACCATACAATATCAACATTTACAATTTGATTTTTGGACTATTGAGTTACATGTCGATTAACATTGTAAACAAAATTCAATTTTTTTCTGTATATCTTTGTCTAATTCATATTTTGAAATAATTTTGTTATTTGATAATCTGTGAACAAGGCGTGTTACGCCAAAATTCAGGCGTTTTTTATTGTATAATAAATTATACTGCTTCAAGCCTATTACAACTTAGATTAAAATAAAAATGCAAATCATACTTGAAATATGTAAGTTTCATTTTTATTAAATAACTTGGGGCTCTTTATTAACGATAAATAAATAATTGAATATTATTTACCAGAAAAAAATTCATGACTTGTTCTTTGGTGATCGTTTTCAAGTGAGTTGATTCAACTTGCACTAAAATGGTCAAACAGTTATTTAGCTAGAAGTGGAGGGTAGAACTACTTTGTCTGTATGGTAATAATAAATAATAAATTTTAATTTTCAATCATAACTAACAATAATGGTATAGGTTATATTCATTAACTGGTGTATGTCTAATTTAATGCATATTTAGTGCAAACGATAAAACTATATAGAAACAAACTCCATTTTGACAGTCTATTCAAACAATAAAATATAGGAAAGTACTAACTTCTTTGCCAATGGTAATGTCTAGCATAAATCTCCTGCACATATTTAGCATTACGCTGCCCCATATTCTTTGGCTTCTCAGTAATTTTGTCATATAAAGCTTGAATATGACGTTGGAATTCGACTTCGTCCATATCAGATAACGTTTTCTAAAATAAAAAAGATTCTTGTAAAATTATTTGTAATAAAAGTTTCCTATTAACTGTTCGCTCTGACTGTATTAGCAATTGCTAAAAACGACACAATTGATTGGCATGCATTTAAAAATAATATACAAATTTACTTATGGAATTTTTTTGCATACATTTTTCTCCTCCTAAAAAAATATCAGCTGATGGCCCTCTAAAAAATGCAGTTGGCCATATGCACATTTTGGATTTAAAAAAAAATAACTGGTAGATATTATAGCTTTACTCGTAGAAAATATTGAGTTTTGGGTCCACGTGATTTAACACCATTCAACTGTTTCTGCTTTCTAACATTTTCGTTAGTTTGGACAACTTTAAAGATTAAGAAAATGTTATCATGTGCCTACTGTTATACATATATTCTGATAGTTGATTTGATATTTTTCCATTTATATTGCAACTGCCAACTACGAACGTGCTATTATAGACACGATTCTACCGAAGAAATGTACATCGCTAATTGGGGAATACAAATCTTTAAATTCTTCTGTTCAAAATCAAATGAATCATATCGGTGGTATACCTCGTTCATAAATATAAATTTAGGTATATCTAAAAATAGTTCCTAAAAAATCAATAACTTTAAAAATACCTTAAAGTCAATAAGAAATGAATTCAATCGACTCTCTAAATAATCGGGCCTCTTATTAGACTGTATGAAAAATCGGACGCCTTGCATGTAATTGGATCGTCGGCACGTACTTCCGACAATATATCCTACAACAAAAACATTAGTATGAATATCAGTGGTAAAAGTAGGTGACAACTCGACTAGCAGTAAGTAACGAACTTGCCTCATCGTCATATAAAATTGGCTTTACAGGTTTTATACCTCGGACAGCGACTTCTAAGGAGCGACTCCTTTTAATTTCTCCTGTCAAATCAATGCGAAACTTCAATCTTTGTTTGTTTTCCAAACACTAACGCAGTCACATTTCTAGATGTTGTCTTAATAATTACCGTCACTTACATTAAGCAAGAAAGTAAAAGGCTAACTATGACAATGATGGTTAGACAATTTCATTTCATAGGGTTGAAACCAAGAGGCGCTCATTATCTTTGTAAAGGCAATCTTGCTTCTTGCCTATATTTTTGCAGAAGCTTGGTCTGCGAGAGGTAGTGAAACGGAGCTGTCTAAGATGGCGTGGTCATGTCCTAAGAAAGGAAGAAAATAGTGGTGTAAAAAGGGCATGGAATCTCGAGGAAAAGATGGCGCCCAAAGTTGACCTGGAAAGGTATGGCAGTGAGAGAATGTCGAAAGGTTTGATTGAAACTTGGAGATCATGAAGATAGAAAGCGCTGGAAGATTAGTGTGGCCAGTTGGAAAGAATGAGGGTCGGCGACTCCCTGTCAGAGGGAAATATACCGACCTATTAAAAATAGATGATGATGATGATACAAAAAGCAAACTTTTTTGATTTACATAATACTAACTTACCTAATTGTTCTTCAGTACGTAATATGTTAAAGCAAGGCTCGTTGACAATCTGACAGAAAATTTGCAAAATCATTCTATTATGAGTATTCTGTTCCGGACACTGAAGATACAATTCTATTGAAGACGTGGGTTGATGCAGAGATAGACGTTGAAACACATGGTGACTACCTGTAATCATAATTTAATTTCTTACCACACACATTTGATTATTACTTTTCAAATTTTTTAATCTAAGCATATTTATTATCAGTATTAGAAATTCAATTTTTAGTTGAATGAATAGAAATTTATAAAAAAAACAGTTGACTCACTGTTGTAACTTGTAAGCCGTGCTGCGAAATAAAAAATATTAATTAATTTACCTTGAGGTAACATTACTTCTCTTGGCAATGCTATTTCAGCTCTGGTTGCTGGTCCGGAACCCATCTTTTCACGCAAAATATTTTCTACTAAATTATGATACTCTTTGGCTTCCTAAAATCAAATTAAATGAAACATGAATAATCAAATAGATTGTTCTAGAAAAACGGACATATATAAAAATGATCAACACAGAAGTTCACACGGATAAAAAAACTGACATATCTCCAGCAGCAGTGCCTTTGAGGAATTCTACTGACTGACTTTGGGAAATGTGTAGCCCGAAATGATCGTAATACATTTTCATTTTTTCCCTGCTTTATGGTGCTCCACATTCGTTCATAATCAATGATTTGAAAATGATTTTCTATCTCATACCATTCTACCAATTAAAAATTTTATCTACTATAGTAGAAGCAGCTGCTTAGCAAAATAATAGTGCACCTTGAGAAAATCTTGAAAATTCTCTTTAGTTCGTACATGGCATAAGGTTTATTATCAGATATGGAAGGAGATTCTGACTGGTTAAATTCAAAATGGTTTAGCGCCTTTATAATATAAATACATTTGAGTTTGGTTATATAAAAAATAACAACAAATGAATAGTTGAATGTTTTTTACACAGGTATGACCTAGATCATTTTGAATTTAGTCATCCAGTCTCCAGGCGTCAAATCTGACTTACGCTATTGAACGTATTGAAGGCAGACATTTTCGAATTTTCCCATAAAGTACCGACATTCTCGTAAATTATCTAATTTTGGAGTTTAAGCTACTGTACTATGGCAGATACACCTAAATACTACTAGATAATGGCAATTTTATAGGATTCTTTTTAACAAGTTAGTGTTAAATTTCAACTAATCATAAATCTGTAAATATATAATACCTCTTGTGACACGTTTCCATATACACAATTTTCTAAAAATATCCGAGAAAAGATATGAGGAATAAACTTTTCGCAAGTTTCCAAAGTAACACCTAAAAATAAATTAAATACAAAACATAATCCATACAGTGGTCGGTACCCTCCATAGGTAACTCTATGTGCCCTCATATAACCCTTATTTGCAATTGTGTCATCTACATAAGGATGACATTTAATATAATTTATCAAACGTGATACTACTAAGTTCCTTAAAATTATGGGAAATTTAGTGAACCGGACTCTGACCTGATGTCATATTCGATTTGTCATGTTCAAGTTCAACCCCCCCCCCCCGTTGTCACACCTAAAAAATATACCTCGTAATTTTT
>JAUYWI010069031.1:0-14621 GCA_034780595.1 Parotoplana pacifica
ACTTCTTCAACAGCTTCAAGTTAATAAATTTTGTTGTCTATGAAGTAAATAATAAATTTTGTATTTTGGTAAAAAACGCCGTTTTTTATGGGACAGCCTATAAGATGATCCTACAGGTTCCTCCAATCCAATATGTTACTCAACTGTTGAATGAAATTGAGACAAATTTTCCACAATCTCCTCTTCAGACTCTCTAATACGTTTCTTTCTGTTAGAAATATTTCTAAATAAATGATTATGAAAATATTATTATGACAAAGGGCCTTTTACAACAAAAATAAAAATAATATAATGAAATAATTTTGTAGTTTTTACGTGTCTACATATACGACGTTTATGAACAAAAATAATTTCTGTTTTAAATAATGTCTGAGAATTAGTGTTAAAAGAAACTTGCATATAACAGCTTTCACATGGTATTTTTTGGACGCATGTTAAGTCTACTTTTTATCTAAAGAAGAGAGACTTTGATTCACTATATCTTGAACGAAATATCAAATACAGGCACAAAACTTTTTCTTTCATCAAAATGTCAACCGAGTCAACGGACTCGGTTGACTCATAACTGTCTACGCCCATGCTTGTATGAGTCGTCGATTTTCGGTTAGGATAGGATTTGCCAGACCTAGAAATGTTTCTAGGTCAATTAGAAATTCAACGTACAGTTTGAGGTTCAGTGTTACATTTCGTAATAGTACTCTGAAATAACGATGTCCTTGTCAATAGATTTAGTCAATTATACATATAATTAGATATAATTATATTACTTTCACAGGTGGTGAAATTCACCGATAGGGCCTAGAAAATTTATATATAGGATTTGCATAATATGGTCAATTTATGACAAAATATATCATAACTTTTATCTTGTCAATATATTTTTATGAAATTTTCTAGGGAAGAGTGACGGTTGTGTACACATAAAACTGGTTAAAACTCACCGCTGAGGGTCCTAAGTTCCGCACCATATTTCTTGTTATTGTTTTGCATTTTAACTATTTTACATTTTTCATTTCTGAACGGATTGTTTTATGGATTTCGATATTTGGATTTTGGATATACTAGATGGTACTTTCAATCACCAAGCTTGACCATCTTATCATGATTCAGCTTGGCTGTAGAACAAGATGCACATGATTACAGAGTTTTGTTTGATCTTGAAGGGATGTTTTATATTTTTATACATATTTTGTTTGGATTAGATTCATTTCTATGATGTTAGTACATATATTATTTTTTATTTCTTATTTTGTATTCTACATATTACCAAGCAAATAATTTCAGTTACGTTATTTGAACACTTGTGAGGGTTTGATTGTATTATATTCAATACTGGTTTGATTAAAAGACAAATAAGCCCTCAAAGTTGAGAATAAAATTGTCAAAGATGAATCTACGTGCTTTTACTGTATACTTACATCAGTTTCCTCAAACAACCACCTCATTACGCTTTTATGTACATCTTGAATGCCAACGAATATAAGAAATGTAGAAAATTGTGCTTTTCCTCAAAGTATCGGAGGTAGCAAAATACTCCCAGGAAAGTAACAATTTGACAAACACATATGGGTCACTGGTTGTTTTATTTTTTATAATTGTCCACTTTTTTGTTAGAATATTTTGATGCGTATTATTTATCGTTGAAAGTGATAGAATAGGCGTCCTACCAGAACATTGTTGAATGACAAATAATAGACTTTAGTAACTACCCTAGTTGATAAAGCCATTTTGTGTAACTAATCTAAATATCGTATACATATTTTTAATATCTTTTTTCAATATTTTCAAAGTAAGCAATTTTATTGAACTCCTTAAGTAAGACAGAGAGTTGTAAATATGTCTGTTTAACGAACGTTAGAAATCTAGAAAGTACTTAGGTACATTTGTTCAATATTGGGGTCCAATTTAAAGCCGGGAAGCAAACATAACAACATTATCTAATGATTTCTGTTTTCTTTAGCTATGTGGTCATATTTTATTTTGCTCTAAAATCAGTAGAATATTTTAATTTATCTACCGAATTGTAATTACCCATTTATTTAGTAATATTGTTAGAGTTATACGAATGCAAAAGTCATAGCACCACATTTAATTGATTCATATTTGACATTTGTTTTGAGCCTATTCGGCCAATCTTATAGAAATGTGTGCTTCTAAAATCAAATTATGGATTAAAAAATGAATTAAAAATTAGTTGTTAGTCCTTACAAGAAAATTTCCACGCAAAAAAAGTAAAACAAAAATACATAAGGAGTTTAGGTAATCAAGCCCAAAGTATTTCAGAAATTGAGACATTCACAGAGTAAGAATTGTTTAGAAGTAAGACATTTTTATAATAGAAAATTGTAGAAAGTGAGACATTCACATACTAATAGAATATTGGTTTGAGCACTGCATGCGGCATCAAGTATCTTCTCATTGGAGTAAAATACAAAATACAAAATGTACAATCTTCAACCGTCATTCGTTTAATTAATGTCCATTAAATGTTGTCAAAACAAAAGTTATCAAAATTTTATATAGATGTTTCATTGTTTAGATACAAAATGCATGACAATTAAATTATTGTCGCTGAAAGTTTCAATACCAATAATATAGAAAGTAAAAGGCAATTAACTATTGTATGATACCTAAGTACCTCATATGTATTACTCATTCGTTATTGTTTCATAATTCTATATGGATGAGAAAATATGATGAGTTAACCCTTATCCGGTCACCCCGATCGTATTACGCCAACCGGCCATATAGCTACAAAATGTAGCTATTTTTCTAACACATAGTTAAGATGATATATAACGTTTATTACACCCAAACATAATTTCAATCGACACTAAAACAACACGAATACACACACACAAAGGTAATTTATTGTCAAAAATAGTTCAGAAAATTTGGTATTTACTTACAAAATCTTGATAACAATATATGCTATAATTATATATAATACATAATATAATAACGATGGTAATAATGTATTGTTCAAAAATATAGTTCAGCAAAATTGGCATTTGGTAACCTTGGTAACAATACGATAATAATATATAGCCTATTTAGAACTGTCGTTATTAGCTACAAAATGTAGCTAATGGCCGGTAGAGGGGTTATCATGTCTTTATAATTTTACATTTGAACGCATCAAAAATTTATTTTAGTATCACAAGCTCACAACTAAGTTAGCCATCTTCCAAAAATATATTTATTGTTACCCATTTAGAAAAATAGTAATTTAAGTATGAATTTCTAAAAGCTACAAAATGTAGCTAATGACCGGATAAGGGTTAAGGATCTTACAGCATTTAGCGACTGATGACGAACAAGCAATAGGACAATTTGTTAATCATTCTCGAGCCATCATGAAATAGAGACACAGGATCTTATGTATTTTTCTGACACATTGTTTATATACAAAAAATCCTTTTATTTTTGCTTTTAAAGCCCTGAAAATGCCACGACATTCAATACATTTATTATGACAAGACTTTTATGAATAATTGACCACATAAATCGTTAGCCGGGTGTCTTGAGAAAAAATTGTTTTTTATATTACAGGTCTTTTAGTAAAACAAATATGAAATTTGCCCTTTTATTTGGTACACAAGTACCTACTTGGGAAACATTCGTTGACAATATATATGGGGGTCGATCTAGGGGCCGATGACGTCATTTGGTCCAAACATTTAAATGTGGCCAATTGACACCAAATTTGGTGTGTAGATCCACTAGGCGCTCAGTAGTACAAGTTTAAAATAGTTTTCGAAAAATGATTGATTTTCAATTTTTGGGGGCAAAATATCAATAATCAACATTTATGGAATTGTGTTACTGAACATCATTTATTTAATAACTTCACCATTTATCAACTGTTGCTAGAACATGAAGATTGCTTTAATAGCGAAAGTAATTTCTATAAATTATTAGGTACAAAAAGAAAAGTTACATCATGGTGGTGTCCGCGATAAACTATTTAGTAATTTAGGTGTGTGTAATAAAAGGAAACGTTTACACTTAAAAGAGTAATACATTTTATTTTGTTTATATTCCAAAGCATACAAAATGGTTCCAATACCTGAAATCAAATATCTTTATAATTCGCTAGAGGTGAGAACCAATTGCACTTCTTGCTTTATTTCATTATCACGCAGTGTAGAACATTTTATAATGACCAAACCTTTTCAGTTTGATTAAAATTTCGTTTCCAAAATATGTAAATTTAAAAAACTTTAATAAAATCTAACCAAAAAGTCATTTCCAACATGCATTAAAATAAACTGTTTTATATTTTAAAATATTATCTAGCACACATTTTGTGAGATTATGAATAACAATATTAGAATTAAGTTATGCATTTCTACATTCGCTGTTCTTTTCCGATGTAATTTTTGTAGGCATAGTTTTAAAATGCATTGTGTATAAATTATGCAGAAATAAAAAATGATTTGTTAAGATAAATAAAGATAATTATCATACATACTATTTCATCGTGTCCAAAATTTTACACGTTTAATTCCAATTATTTATGTATTTGTAAAGATTAATAATAAAAAACAGGTATACTTTGACAAAAATATACTACTTATTCATATTACTTCCAAATGATAGGCCAGGACAGCTGTTTCGGCCTTGTTGGGCCTTATCAGCTAGGCATAATCACAGCCTGAGCAATATAAAAGTTTCGACTAAGTGCCATGAAAACGACGACGTTATTTCCGTCTTCGATTATCAGCACAACTTCGAAGAAATGATTATGAACTACAATCAGCTCCCAGTCTGCGGACAATGCACATCAAATATATCTACTGTTTGTGCACAACGTGAGTGACAAGTAGTTTTATGACATTCTACATATAGCTTACAGAAGCTCTTGAATTCACTATGGACCGTTTTGGTCCAGATGTAGTACCATCAGTAAACATTGTGAGATATAAACCAAAATGTAAAAAATTGATAATCATCGCCCTATGTTATAGGTCAAATTCATGGAGACCTTATATAGTGTCCTAAGTTAATTGAAAGGAGCTAAATATGTTTATAATAATTGAATATGTGCCAGATCATGGTACCTGACGTGACAAGAATTGCACAAAAATAATAGTTAAAGCTTATTTAAAACAACTTTGGTGATTATTTGTATGAGTATTTAGATATTTCCAAAAGAAAACATTTAACAAATTTTTTTATCAGTTTTTCAGCAGATAGTTCCATTAATTAAAAATTGGTTAAGGACGTGACGAGATCAAATTTTCAGTATGAAAAAAACATACTTAACTTTCTATCTAAGACGCGAGATAAAAAGCTAAAAGATGATTTCTAATATTTTAAAAACATACAAGTATATGTACTTTTCTATGTACATTAATACGGTAACGGACTTTACAAAAAAATATTTGTTACATTTAAATAAAGAAATACACTAGTCCGTTTCCAGCACTACAGCTTCTGGTATCCTTGATAGTCTAAAAACGATCACTTTATTTATTTAAGCCAAAATGAACCCATTAGGAACTAAACGAAAAAAGCCTTCCATGAGCTGTTTGGTCCTTAGTCGGTAATTGGTGTCTTAAACACAAATTGTTTTGGTAAAGACGTGACAAATTTTCTTGTGCGATGTTGATATTTTTATTATGGTCGCGAACTTATATTCTATCATTAAAATCTTAAGAATTTTATATGCTTTACTTCTACAAAAGTTGCAGCTATGATAGTTGTACTGTAAGAAGTTTAATGCTAAAAAAACATTTTCGCAGTTAGACAAATTAATGAATCAATGATATTAATCAAAGAACCATTTATTTTGTAAGAACACGTAGCATTTATATCATCTTTGTCTTTGTTAGCATGTACATATGTTTAAATTTAGTAAATGTTATTAAAATCATAATATATTTTGATTTTCTGTAAGTAATATAAACCTTTGAACAATTTGGTATTGGGCGTGACAGTATTACATAGATGTTGGTTGTTTGTCAAAAGGGAATCATTTTAAAAGCTTGAACATCATTGGTTTCTATGGAGATAGTTTTCAGTGACATTTACTATTTGTAAATGCACTTTTACACTAAAAAGGAAACGGATATGACACAAAACACTAATATTTTTTTTAAAAATAGCTAAAATCCTCAAAGAAACGATTCATACAATCTAGGTATACTAAATAGTTTTCAACATCAACATTTAATGTTAATGAACTCAGCACAAAAGATTGGGGCATTTTGTTAACAGCTTTAGACCATAAAATGGAAACATCCATTCGACTGTTGAGTATAATAATATAATTATCAATTTTATAATAGACAAGAATGTTTTTTGATGAATTCATATAAAGAAAATTGCTGAAACAGAAATATATTTTGTTTTTTGGTAGGTGTTCCACTTTGATGATCCTGGCATATATCAAAAGTTCTTATTGCTGTTTCGCTCTAGTCCATTCAAAATTGATGGTCCAAATCAAAGATCATATGACCTTTGACCTTGACATTTTAAGAGTTTATTTTTCTTATAAGTTCAATTCAATGTTCTAAATTTCAAACTATTTTCTGAGATATGAAAAATTGGCCTCCAAAAACCTCGAGTTGACAGTTCCTTGTTGAGTGTCTCTGCTGAAGTATTTGTAGAAAACGATAGTTCAGCTGTTTCCGTTATGGTTTAAAATTGCAAATTATTTGCAGATAAAGATTGTAATTCGAACGATAAGTAGAATGAAATACAAAATAATTAACAGCACTAACATCATAAAAATGAATATAATCCAACAAAAGATGTGCAACAATATATGGCTTCAACACGAAAACAACATATTTTTAAGATCAAACAAAAACTACGTAATCATGGGCAAAAATATTTCATATTATTAGTACGAGTAAAAAACTTTCATTTCGTCACAGGGGGCAGGTTATATCCCGCTGACGAAAAACGTAAACTGTTCTAAAAAGCCTTAACCGTTTGGATAAAATTTGGTATCAACCGACGTTGAATTATATTGGGCAGAATGTGCACTCTACTTTTTAGTAAAAATTTGATTTGAGATTAAATCTCCACAAAGTTTTGCGCATTTCATTGTACAATCGTGGAAAGTTCAATTTTTGAACATAACGATTGATGTTTTGTAGCCAAAAAAATGTCGAATACCAAATTTCAGCCCAATCAATCACTGGAAGAATGAAATGCCAGGTGGATGTTTTAGGTATGAGGGGTTAACCGCAGAGGAAATGAATAATAGTTCCATTATTGAGATAGGCATGGATTTAGTAATTATTTTAAGAATTTCAAAGTCGTCGAAGCAAACTTATAATTCAAATTAATTTATCGTTATTAGGAGGACAAAAGCTCCTAACTGCCTCGCTATTCTACACAAACAAAAAACCTTTCTATTAAAATAATTATATACATACAATACCTATCCAACCGATGAATTTTAGAAGCAAAACCTGTCATAATTGAACTAATTCCGTTTGCTTAGACATTTCTTTCCATTTGAAATAAGAAATTCAAAAGGACTAATTAATCATTAACATGCAATCGTGTTGTGTAATTACCTGTTAGAGGAGAGGAATGCTTAAACGTGTTTGTGGTTGACAATATCAAATTCTTTGAATCTTAAAACTGAAAGAAGGTTTTTTTTACGAACAAGTTTCTTGCTAATATTTTGTAAAAACACAGTATAAGATTTCGACCAGCAATGAGGCTGACTATCCTCACTCCGCCCAGCTGAACGAACAATTTGTGACCATTTGTGACGGTCTTCTTGCAGCCAAGTCTTTTGTCGTCCGAATACTGTCTGCAAGGTCTTCCCCTTCTACGCCCTCCAGGATCCGGGCCAACGACTACATCTTTGACCAGACCATTTGCTCTGCAGGCAAACCCAAATAAGCTGTGCCTTTTAGTTTTCACCAGTTACATCAGCTGCGGCCCTATTTGTAAAATTTATATTGACTACGCTAATATTTGTACGCCTGTCTTGTCAGCTGATGCGAAAAACCCGCATAAGAACCTACATTTCTGCGCTACATTGATTCTTTTGATATCTGCTGCCCTCAGCGTCACAACAGGCTACCACAATATTTGATGGTCACTGGCTATCCGCCACGGGACCCGCGCCATACCTGTGCAGCTGTGGCCCCAGAAAATACTCCGGGATAAGGAATTTAAATATTAGTCAATATAAATTTGACAAATAATGACACAGGGACAAAGTATAACAAGAAACTGTCAACTCCATGTCCTACTTTTGGTTTGCAGCTCACTTTAGATTGGTTTTCGATAGCCATCTTCTCATAATTTTGAAACCAGTGAACCAATCGATTTGAAATTTCGAACATTAATTTGTACTTATGAATAACAAAAGCATATTTTAAAATTTCAAGGTCATTGGTTATTTAACCTTAATTTTGGACCAGCTACACCAAATTTGAAGACTAGAACTGATATTCAGTGATTAAGACATTATGCTAGGACCGACAATTATTGATTTTTCACATTTAGCGTTATAATTTAAAATTTCTGAGAGTTATGAATGCATATTTTAGAATTCTATCACTAATATTTTGAAATTGCCAATATTTGTTGCTAAGATATTTAATATTGTTCATTTCAGTAATAGTTAAAGTACAAAAATCAATATTAGACATATCTCAGCATTAAAAAGTACTACCTATAGTTTCATGGATATAAAAAATGGCCTTAACTTAAATTTAGTAGCACACAAAAGGTTTAAAGTTGGCAATGTCTTGTTTTTAGTCTGTGTATCACTAAAAATAAAACGATCATTTGAGGTTCCCCACCACTTTAATGTTTTCTATTTTCTTGTAAATAGTTACTACCCAATTGATAAATATTTCAGATAAAATATAGTTTGAACAAATTAATGAAACTGCAAAAAAAGTTTAATATTTTTAATTATATTTATTGCAGCACATTTCCTCTGTACAGCACATTATTTCTATGCACTATATTACATTTATCTATGTACCACTTTATCTTTATGCTCCACATTACTCTGTACACCACATTCCCCTATGCCCCATTACCCAACATTTTCATCAACTCTTTTTGCCTTTATGGTTTAAAACACACGTTAAGGTTTGAAGTACAGAACTTTTGACGTTACCGGAAGACAATTATCCACTTGTAGGCCATTTGTAATTGCTCCAATGGTAATTCATTGGGAAAACATTAGAAATTAAAAACAAATTTTGCCCAAAAATGCAATGTACTTATAATCCTATCCCTGCAAAATGGAATCACCTCTGTTGCAGAAACTTATAAACAATGATTCTGATTTCATTACCTACACCTATTTTGTTTAATTTCATTTTCATTTGAGAGTAACTTTTTAACATTGTAGCCTCTATCTATTGTCGCACTGAATTCTGTGCGTCCCTTGATTTGATGATACATTAAGTTCTTCTTCCTTTAATTTCCATGTCATGAATGTTCTGTCATGTTTTTCAACATCGCCTGCTTTATGTGTTTCTCTTCTCAATTCATTATTTAACTATAAGTAGAATATTCATATAAATTACTTTGCTACAGCAATTTCCGGTAGCTACCATCATCATATTGCTTCTTATATATCATTTATTTTCTCAATAAACATTCCAATATCATTTTAGTATAAACAGTTTCTGACTACAAATTACAAGTAAATATCAGCTTCTTTAAAATTTAATTTATTATTGCTAGTTCAAATATCCAATAAATTCACCGAAAATGAAACTCCAATAGAATTGTTTTGTTTCGCATTATAAAATAAGAATATTGTATTAGCAGTTATCAGTGTTTAAACAAACTGTCAACAGAAGATGAATCCAAATACTATTTTGAAAATGAAGAATGAAAGTGATTTTGTTCACAAAAATTACTTCTATGAAAATCTTGGTAAGTCAATTATCCGATAATTTTCTATTTAAACAAAGAAAGCCTTTTGTAATATCGTTTATAAATTCTTCAAATTGATAGAAGAATTAATAATTAAATTGATTGTTTTTACAGCAATGTTTACAAATAATAGAAGATGTAACAATCCTCTCTGTTTTTCAGGTTTAGAAATTCCCTACGTAATCACTCTATCACTGTCATGCATAATGGGTGCCATTGGAAACGGTTTTCTTATATATGTGATACGAACAACAAAAGTAAGACAATTATTGGCAAATGATGCCACTTCTTTATTTTGATCGGAAGTAATGCGGATAGGGTGAAAACTAATTGAAATTTTAATGAATCATTGAAAATTATATTAAATGACAATTAATTAAATTCTATAAGTACATAATATATATTCACAAAATACAGGGTGTTTCAGTTGATCCCGCCGCTAAAATTTATTTTTTTTGAAAACAAGAAAATTTAATTTTAAATGGTGATATTTAAATATTATATATAATAATACACTAACAAATGCAAAGTATAGAGTTGAAATTACAGAAGTTGTTCAATGTGTCCACCACCAACTTCGCTACACTTCTTGCACCGATCGCGGAAAGATTAGAATGAATTTCGGATTACCTGCGGTTCAATCTGTTGTAAGAAATTGCAGATGCTTTCGGTGAGATCGGGGAGTGTTTGGCACTTTGGTAGTTTGTAAACATTGTCGCGGACGTAACCCCAGAGCCAGAAGTCATTCGGGGTCAAATCAGGACTCCTGGGGGACCAATTGATTGGGTCATCTCGTTCAACCATAGATTACTAAATTTGAAGCGTCGATTTTATAATATCACCAAATAAAATAAAATTTTATTGTTTTCAAACATATGATTTTAGCGGCGGGATCAACTGAAACACCCTGTACATTCATTATCATTTTGTTTTCATTTGTTTTAAATAAATACTTACCAGCATACGTCTAAAATTTAGTGTGTCCCCTTTACCCCAACCCTTGTCCAGTTTACCGCACTCTACCTTTTGTCTATGACTAAAGACAACGCATTTCTTTAATGGAAGACATTGTAAGTAAATATTTTTAATGTTTATGGTTTATGCTCTTATAATATAAAAACTCATACACATATTTGTTTCTTTCAAGGTGTTTCCAGTTTACCAAACTCTATATATTCAATAAATTAAGCAGAATTCTGTTTTATATGTATGTAACTCTAAAAAATGGTAAAAAATGAAGCACATTAAATAGATTTGAACAGACTTATGTTTTACATACATATATTTTCAAAAAAATAATTTGGATACCTAGTTTCAAAAATTGCCAGAGCCTTTTCCGGGCATCCATAATCTTGTAACTAAAATTTTAAAAGTCAGTGTAAATGTCACATATGTATAGTTTAATAAATTGGAGCAGAATTTTGTTTTATAATTATATGTTACTTTAAAAAATTAATTTGTATACCTAGTTTCAAAAATATTAAATTTAAATCTACTATTAAATAACATGCCATAGAAGCAAGAGTCTTCCATGGGCATCTGATGTTTTATGTATGTAACTAAAGTTGTGAAATCCAGCATAAATATCTCATAGACTTAAATTAAATTATTTTGAGCAGATTCTGTTTTATATTGAACTCTAAAAACATTAATTTAGATACCAAATTGTAAAAACAAAGACTTTTATAGCCCATTGCTGAACTGAAACCAACCTATTTATTTTAAATCTAAAAATAAGATTGTACTCTTTCTTTAAATAATATATAGTTATTTAATGGCAAAAATATTATTCCATTCAGATATAAAAATAATATACTAATTGCAGTACTTTTAAATACTTTTATATTAGTATAGAATAGTCAGGTTATGCCAATATAGAGTGTAACTGTTATCAATACTTCACCATGTGAATATGAAAGCAATTGGTTCAAAATTCGACCTATCATAAAAATAACAAAGAGTATATGGCATTTTAAATAAAAATGCCTGAAGTTTTTAAAATAATCAATTAATTTCAAAAAAATTAAAGGATTTGAAATCAGCATGATGAAAATTACCTTTCTATGCATATATAAATTTTGTTTAAATAAACACAAATAAGAAATTTAATTATTTCCCAATCTTTGACTGTAATCTAATATTAATAATAAATAGCATTCATCTATTTATAATTATTACACAAAATCTAGATTGAACTTCTCAAACTACCAAGTTAGTTGAGAAAGCGTAGTTCATCATAATAGATACCTACATATGTTTTACAACAAAAATCAGTGTATTTAAAACAGCTAAATACATAACCCAGTTTACGATGCTTATTATTGATAAATACGCAACCACAGCAATATTTTAGTTAACGGAGTGCAACTATGGGATGTCAACATTAACTGGTATATGCTGTTTGTTTCCACATCTGCTGTAAAAAGCATTATACAAAAAATTATGTTTTGTATTTTATATAATGAAATTCTTGAATGTATATATCAAAGCAAATAATAGTAGTATAAGCGTTAAATAAGCCTTCATATTATTACCGATTAGATCCATATGGTGTTAATGTGTCAGTTTAATGGCGTTTATCTATAAATTATCCAGATAAAGTAGATTTGTCTATGACTTAAAAAATGCTATCTCATATAGAAAGTGTATAATTTTACGTGTTAATCATATTAAATTTGTTCGTACCATCTGTTTAAATATAAATGTAGGATCGACATACTTTTAGAAATAATTGACTAAAACGTTAAATTTACCATTTTAATGCAGTTTATCAATTAAAGATAGAAATCATGTAGGTAATAGATCGAACACATGTAAAAATTCGATGTCATATCGAGAAATATTTTAGTTCAATAATTAAATATATGTCAACAACAAATGTGTTGAGGATAAATATTATGAAGAAGTAACTGATTTTAATTAATGGTATTTAATCTTTTACGTTTCGATTTAAATTCGAGTAAGTGATATCGATATGAATTTAATACGATGGAATTCGAGGAACTATTTTACAGCGGGGTGCTCCATTGTTGCTTGCTTGCTTCCATGGGGATGGGCATTGTTCTATCTTTCCTCCAATAATAATTAGATTGCATTTCAATCATAACAGCACACCAATGGTAGCAGTCTTCTTCAGAATAAACAAAACAGAAATATTATTCAGAGCGTCTAAATTCTTCAAACTGTAAAATCAATAAATGTCTATTGTCATAATTATAATGTAATTACAATTTAATTGTTTGTTCTTCAGAATAACTAATAAATAACTATCATCTGCTCAAAAATGTCATCCTCCACCTCACTTGTCATTTCTCTGTGTCAAGTCTTGTCGGTGTTTTAGCATTTTTGTCTCTGCCATTTGCATTTGTCTTGCTCCTTTGTAGTAGTCAAATTCAGCATTGCTGGTCTCACCTTGTCTGGCACTTTTCTGTCAAAGATAGCTCCAGTTATCCTTTTCCATGCAGCCCATCGAGCTTGTTTCCATTTCTTAGCTCTTTCTCAGATCCACCATCTACCTGAAATGTTGAACCCAGGTATTTGAACACCTCTTGAGCTTTTCCCCAGGCATTTCCACCTCTACATCCTTCGCTGAATTATGCAGTGCTAAATAATATTTCAATCAGTTCCTTGTTTCAGTATGTCCTAACCTAAGCCAACGTCAAATGCAACAATCAATCTGATTTCGCTTGCTTCATTTATAAAGCGAATTGAAAAATGCACATAGAAACACTCAAATAACAATGGCCACATGAAACCACATCAATTTTACTCATAGCAACGGTTGCTCAGGTATGATAAAGGGTATTTTCAAGCGGTAGAGTTATGTGCTGACAAATGAAATAGTAAGCTGCAGTTGAATGGAAGAAAACAGTTAAAGCAATCTGTTTGGTCAATTGGTCATACCTTCTACCATGCAAACCACTTTTCTTGTTTGACAGTTCATTTGATAATAGTGTATTAAAAGGCCTTTCGGGATCTGGAACCTCATCTTAACCCAAGATGAACTGCACAATCTTATAGATTCCATGCCACACAGAGAATAACAGCAGTCACAGCTACTATAATGTATCCCACAAAATATTGAACATTAATATATTGTGTCACTCTTAATTTGTATAAGCTGAGTTTGTAATGCACGTTGTATCAATTCGAATGTATTCAGTTGTGAGGAATTTATGATGTCAAATATATATCGTTTACTTCTCGACAAAAGGATGCTTCATCTGGTAACACACCTTGCTCAATTAGTGAAAATATTGCTGATAAATATAGAAATCAACATAGTTATTGCAAATGGGGCAAAATCAGGGCCATTGTATATTTTGTTCTCTAGCAATCTAATTATTGGCAAGATAATCAAAGCACCCATCCAATTTGCTTTAACATAATATAGCCATCAAAATATTATTATTATACACCTCCGCCAGTTAAAAATGCAGCCCCATAGCAAAAATTACATTAGGGGATAGCGGGGCTAGTTGTCACACTTTTTTATATTTTAGCATATATTTTAAAAAAATCGATGTTATATTTAATATGTTTCTTCTATTATACAGTATATAGTTTAAGATGTCTTCTATCTAATCTTAATTTTAAAATCCTAATAAATTGTTATATAAAGTCAAAATATTTGTTTTAGAAAATAAAGTTGAGTGTGACAACATGCCCCGCTGAGGGGCGGGTTGTCACGCACCATGGGGTGGGTTGTCACATACACATATATTTACACAAATAGTATTTTTGTG
>JAUYWI010069042.1:0-14620 GCA_034780595.1 Parotoplana pacifica
CTAGCTGGTGTCTTCCCTCTACCCTTTTGAGAACGCAGAAACGGCTCTTTTCAGAGCCAACACATTTTGATTGAAATGAACAATAATATTGAGTATTATTTATTGATTTAATACAAGGTATCTCTCAGTTTGAGATATAGAAAAGTAGGACTACTGCTATAAAAATCTTGTTACTGTTATTTTTTGCCAGCCCTGTATAATAGTTATTTCTTCCATATTAAAATAGCAAAAATAATTCAAAGAAAATACCTGCAAGATTTAAATCAAACAATATATAATTATATTGGTTAACATAGAAAAAAAATCATAATAGGTAATTTCAAGGATGGTATTATACTCATGGAAGTAAAATTTAGGTATTTCCTGAACAATATATTGAGTTAACTTAAGTATTTATAAAAATAAAAACATTTAAATTTTAATATATATAAATAAGATTTGAATAAAAAATTACATAACCATTTAAAACATTTAAAATATTAATTAAGTAAGAGGATTTAAATATGACAACTATTTTAAGGTTTTAATATCCTTAATATTATTTTAAATTTGCACAACTGTTCATTATTAATGATACCAACCTTATGTAATTTTGTCACTTCGATCAAAACCTTTTCACATAATTTCTTTCAAATCATATACTTTAACTATTTATATAATTTTAATTCTACTAAATATAAGCTTACTAATATTATATTATTATTGATTCCAAACACAGAACTTGAAATCAAGTTAGAATTATTAAGTATAACATAAAAAATTAAAATTAGTTATGTCATTATGCTATTATATACTTAAATCTTTGTTATTAGATAATAAATAATGTTTTCAAAACTATTCTTAGTAAAATATGTATAATATATTAAGCAAGATTTTAGGCATTCAAAACTTCAATTAACATAATTAATTTTTCTTTGTTCAGTTTAGAGTAACTCAGGTATAATTACTTCAGTGGTGTTCAATTTATATCTGAAGACATAAATGTAATTTGATTTAATTTTGTGCATATATACTTTGTTGAAAAAGAATAGTAGTTATGAAGTATTGACATAATCAGATCTTTATTTAAAAGTTAGTGAATAATATTTTTAAATGGATAAAAATATTCAATATTAAACTAATTATGACTAAATGGTTTTATTAATTTTGTTAATTTGTCACTATCATTCTGTTACCGTATGAAAAATTATAAAAAGTTGAATATTTGACAGAAATATAACTTTTGACTTTTATTGAATTTCAATAAAGTACAATATACATTCCTAAAATTAAATCAAATTATATTTGTTTCTTTATATAAATTGAATGCCTACCCTCCAACACCAACTGTATTCATTTTAACCCAAGTGCAGCTTTTTCTCTTAGTATATTTCTATAAATTATTACAAGTGACCTGTTTTATAACACTAATAGTCTAATATTGAATCAGTGAAAAGAAGTTTAATGATATTTGTTGCATTTAAAAAATACATCTTACTGATAATTCATAAAAATGCATTACTGTGTATAGGTTTTGGACAGGTAGAATTATTTCTATAAACAGAAATTTATTTGATCATTAATTTAAAAATTACATTTTATTTGTTTTATTCAATTGATATTATATTATGTCAGTATAATGTCTAACATAAGATTAATCAAAACACCTTTGGTGGTTGATCAGATGCACCAAAAGGTCATTGACCTGGGGATTCTACAAATAAAATAGTCTATTGCTTTTCCTTCTGGCAAATACATTTGTTTTGGGTACATTTGTCTGAATAAATCACTGAATAATGCTCTAATAATATCCAAAATAAATCACCAAATTTAGAAACTCTTAACACCCTTGTGTGTGATCAGCAAACATCCTGGACCTTCATGGTGTATCAAAATACTGAAATAGTAGATAACTAGACTGTCTTGTTTTCTGTTGATATTTAGCATCTGGTTTGACTAAATTTCCTATTAGCCAATAGATACCTACCATCCATGACTTAGTTCAGGTGCAATAAAATTGCTGGTAATGCTGTCTATCATACTCTGCCTAATTAACTATGTAAAATAATTATTGACACATTTCTATTAATTTATATAGCTAAACTGTGCAAAACCTATATACTTTAGTGTATGTACTCTTTGTTTGAAGATGTTCCCCTTCTCTGAGAGTTGTTGATTTCACCACATCCTAGCTGCCTTATGAAGGTGGCAGCCAAGCCTGAAGGAAGGTTAGAAACAATGATGAAGTTTTATTGGAGTTCACAAACTTATCAAGAGAGAAGACCAACCTGGAGCAGTAAAGCAATGGTTAAGAATGAAAAGCAGATGGGTGATATTAAGAGAACAGACATAAAAAAGAAAAAAGCTTATATATCAGGAATAAGAAAAAATGCATGGACCTTATATATCTGGATAAATAGATTAATTGAAGAAATAGATAGTAATAGATAGAGGAAGAGCATTCGCCCAGCCAATCAGAATCAAGCTAAAATTACATTCTGTATTTCAAAAGCATAAATACTAAACAGAGGGTTGACTTCTTTCACAGTTTATTGATGGAAAGGGCATATCTTAGAGACCACAGAAGCCATCATGGAACCAGAAGCTGTCATGGAGCTTGAAGCAGTCCTGGAACCAGATGCTGATATTGAACCAGAACCACAGTATGTTGTTGGTATATTTGTAGCAGCCGAATACCTGAACAAAGCTTATATTGGTGTTGTTATCAAACACAAACAAAAGGAGAATGAATATTTGATCAATTTCAGTGAAGAACCTGATAGTAAAGCAACCATCAAAACATACAAATGGCCTACACGAACAGATAAGTTGTGGGTCTCAGCCAATAAAATGCTCCTGAAATTGGCTGAACAACAGGCTACAGGGAATAGTGGTAGATTCTTTACCATCACAAACCAAGAGCAGGCATGCATTGGTGATAAATTGCTGCAAAAAAATTGACTTTCATTATTTTGTTTCTAATGTTATCCATAGTTTTGAACTATATTTACAATTTGAACTTACATTGCAAAGAAGTTTATCTTATGAACAATTTAACAAAGAACTGATGTATATTCTAGCTGTCCTTAAAATATAACTTCAAGTAATCCACTATTCAAAGGACCTAATTTTGTATTCATTTTTTATACATAATTTAATACACCTTCTATTTTTAAAGTGATATATTTTTAATACTAAAATCAACATGTAGTTTTAATAGTTTGAAGTGTAGCCTACATGTACTCAAATAATCAAGCTCCTAACAGAATACAATTTGTAGTCTATTGTATAATGATATCTAAAATATTTCTATATTATGTTCATTTATTACATTATCTGGCATATTTTATCATACCAGCTGTAATATCTTACATGTTTTTAATATTAATTGATAATATATTAACATATGTACTATATAATATTAAACTGTTTAATATTTATAAAATTACTGTTTCTACAACCGAATTCATTATTCCAATTACCTGTCTTCATCTGTTTATAGTAATTTAGTGAGTTAATATAAAAAAATCAATTTAAAGTGTTATAATGAAAATTATTCGAATATTTTTGGGAACACTGTTTTATCAAACAGTAATGCTTACCAATATATATACATTTTAATAAAATTTGCTTAAATTATCAGGAATGACATTTTGCTTCTAAAATGTTTATTACATTATCCAAAATGGTCCATTTAGATAATGATCCTCTTTGTCAGTTACTTATACTTCCCATTGCATTTTGGTATTAAATTAAATAGAACTTTCCAAAGACTTGTGAAAATAAATATATAACATTATAGTTCCCATTTTGAAACAATTATAGCATTTCAAACGAAGTCTAATTTAATAATTTAAAGATGTACCTATATTTGTTAATAAATGAAATTAAGAAATGATTAACTGTCTTTTAATTTTAAGATATTCATCTAGTGTGGTTTATATTTTCTGAAATATGGGTAAGGCCACTGGATTCAAAATGTTGACATAAAATTTAATCCTCATTTTCTGGTACTTGGGATATTGAAATTAATAAGGGTGGTCAATTATTATAGATGAGTAAAATGGTAAATCTTGCAGCAATATATATATATTTAATTAGCAAATCATAAACCTTTAATAATAAAAAGTATTGCAACATTATACATTTTTGAAAAACATGGAAAGTTCTTGAAAAAATGAAATATTAAAACCGAAATTTCGAGGAGATTTATTTTTTCCTTATTTTTTTTGTAGTTGGGCTGTTTTCTGGAGACTTACCCATATATGAAATTTATCAAGAAACCAACAACATTCAGCTTTACAAGTAATATAACTATATTTGCATTTTTTGTTCTTGTGTATTTTTATTCATTTTAATATTCATTCATGTTTTCATGAATAATAATAAATTCTATTACAAAATTGTGTTCAGTATATCCACAGACATTAATAATAATATTTTACAATATATAAGTAATATGATGAAAGTGACCACATTCTATGTTTTATTCTAATATTAATCAATAAATTTATAAAAAGGTAATTTAAAGTATCTAAAATTTTGTTTTTATATACTTTAACATTTTAAAATTTTAGATAAATAGATAGAATGCTTTCTATTAATTTTCAAAGAGGGAAAAACGATGAATTACATGACATAAATGAACCAATAGTATGTTTTTACTTGTAATAGTTTGTTAAAATAATATGTATATATTCAGGAACAAAAACAGATGTTATATACTTCTATATTTATTCCTCTTTAGAAAAATGCTCAAAGTCGGTATGATGATATTATTGGTAATCTGACATTATTTGCTCCAGCATCAAATGAAATAGGTATGGTGTGTACATATAAAGCCAACATAAAATATAAATTTTAAATGGCAAAAATAAAACTTCATTCTAAATTACAATAGAGGTCATATCAATACATTTGATGAGATTTGTTTTATCATGTCTATTGTCTAAGATTTATGTTTTGAGGTAAACTCTCATTGGTGATAAAAATACACCTTTAGAATTTCCTTACCTTAAAAAAATAAATGTATCATCTATTTTGCAAAGCAGTGAACATATGCAGTTTTGTTTCACTTTGTACTTATAATATTTCTAATAGTTCTGGAATTCTTATAGCTAGAAAATATCTAAAATAAATTATTTGATTAAAAACATTTCTAATTTTAAATAATTCTAGGTGCATCAAAAGTCCGTAAACCAACAAGTATTGTAATATATTAAAAAAAAATATCTTAATAAATTTAGCTGAATTTTAGAGAACAAGTTCGATATAATTGGTATCAATTTTTTATGAAATTTCAATTAATTTAGATTATATCTCCACTGTTTTTATTTATTAATAAATAAATCAATTTTGATGCATCCTGTATAATTTTAATTTTAGTCTTTGATGGGTCATTTGAAACAGTTGAAATAGAGCGCCCAGTTACACCAGTAGAGGTGAGTTACTGTCTATTACTATTTTAAAAGAGAAGGTAAACACATTGTATTTAAAAGGAATGCATACATTTTTTGTGTCTGTTTTTGTATATTTGATATGAATAAGGTTAATTAACATATAGGTGTACTAATGCATATATAATGACTCTAATTTTATATGTAGACTAACTTCAGTTTCATTATAAATAGAATGAGAAAGCCATGATGTCAACTTGTATATATTTCACTGTTATACATGCATTGATATACCTATCTGTTAATTGACATTAACCATATCAAATATACACACTTTGCAGTTGGTCCAGCATGAATAAAATTTTAATTTCTACTTTTTTCTACTGCGTCAATTACCTTTCTGTACTTTAGACATTTTCGGAAAAAATAATTTGGTGAATTGAAAATTAAAGAATCAATCATTTAAAATAAAAGTGTCTATGTATTAAACTAAAATAAATGAAACATTTACAAAATAGGTGTACATAAGAATGTAGTTTGAAAACTAACTGTCATAAAAAATATATATAAATAAATAATGAGTGCAGATAATTAGGTTGTAAAAACACTAAATACATAGAATACGGTGCAATTTTGAAATTAATATTGTACATTTTTATATTATATTTTTCATTTCATAGTTTTAAGATGACCAAATATTTGTAAACGATGTTCAGAACCTTGAATAAAGTCATTTGTAATGTCAGTCAAATCTAAACTATCCAATAATTCTTATAACAGTTTAATATCATGACATGATTGAGTCGTTTTTGTATCATGGTACTTCTAAGGTATGTCTTTATTTGGCGCATCGATGAAAAGTTGCGTTCACTTGATATATTTGTAAATGGTATCACATGAATTAATCGCACAATAATGCATACTCCATAAAAAAAGATCGTTGCGCGTCCGATAGGCTTTTGAGGTAGTCCAAACAATTACCAAATGTAGATGTCTCATTATCGACCAAGGCGAACGAAGAGTTATAAGTTGGTCCTTGTTCAAATCATAATAATAGTTTGGAATTTTAATAGGGACCTCATTCAGATATTTTTCATAAAGATGTCCATCACAAATAGCGAGATCGAGAAATTCTAAGTACTGCTGTCTGAATGAACTGCTGTTTGACATCAACGCAGTGAAATGAATGGTTCACCCTCTCCAATCTCAAAACTTTTGGACAATTTTTGTTTCGGGATAATTCGGAGTGATCAACATTCAACTGTTTATCCAAGGAGATCGTGACTTAAAAATATAACGACTATGACTCGTCAATTCGCATAGATTTCTGTACTGTATTGTCTGTATTGTAAGATCGGCAATCTTTTGACCTTCGGCAGCTGAAAAATTCTTATGTTGGAGTGATTTCTCAGATTGTCCGTAATCTTTAAAATCTTCATACTAAACTACAGCCAAAATAACACCTTGAAGTTCGACATCTGTGATTTAACACCAACTATTTTACTTTTGGATTTAGAATCTAAAGGACAACTTAATTAATTTTTCCTGATGAATTTAAAGATTGATACTTACTGATGATGCTGGATATTGACTTGCCTCTAACAATCCATCTCGTTGGACAAAAAGAACGAATATTTGGAGATTCGTGTGATTCTGATTCAACTTTGATAGGGTCAAAGGCAGAATTACGTTTAGGACTATACCTGATTAATTTGAAAATTTCAAATGCTGTTTCTAAAGCTTGAAGACATATTTTGGACTTTTTCATTGAATCCCCAACAGCAAGATTTAAAGCATGGTCATAACAATGAGTTAGTATAGCACGGGGTTCATCATTGCGTATCTGTGTTTCAACTCCGTTCTTTTTTCAACCATATTTGCCCTGCCATCATAACAGTGCTCTCTGCAATTGTTCAGTTTTAGAGACATTCTTATGAGAATGTCATGGATAGCAGAAACCAGTGTATTGGAATCAATCTTTTCTACATTGTAGAGTCCAATGCATACATGAGCAAGGGAGGGATGTGTCCCCCTCCCGAAATTCAAAAAAGGGGGAGGGGGTAGCAAGAAAGAAAAAAAGGAAAGAAGGAAAAGGGGGAGAGGTAGAAAGAAAGGAAAAAAGAAGGGAGGTGAGGACTAGGAGTAAAAGAGGGAGGGGTAGCAAGAAAGAAAAAAGGGAAAGAGGGAAATGGGGGAAAGGTAGCAAGAAAGGAAAAAATAGGGGAGGGGGTAGAAAATAAAAAGTATGGGGAAAGAAGGGAGGGTGAAAGAAAAGAGGAAGAGAAGAATTGGGAATTGAAAGCATTGTGGGCTTGTGAATTTATGCAAATACTTATGCAAATACAATGAGGTAATCAATCATATTCTCTACATGTAAATGCTACACTATAAAATGAAAATTTATGCATTATGAAAAGTATCTAGCATGTGTGTGGTTCTTTCTGAGCAACAGTATACACATTTACCAAAATGGCTACTGTTCCTACCTACTCTTTTATTTACAAAAATAAGTTGCTGACAACACGAACATCCTCTTCCTTTTAAAGTAATCATCAGAAATCTGTCTTTCAACTGCTGACAATGCTCTTCTACTGGGACTGGAGCCACTTTACCACCAGAATCAGTTAACTAGTGTCCAGACTTCTCCCAGAATTAAATGCATTTAAATTCTATTTTTTCCTTCCTTTACCCGCAACCTTTATGTAGATACCTACCTACCCTATTAGACTCACAGAACAAAGATAGTACTGTGTGTGCAATTTCGCCTGCCACGCATATTGTGTACGTGTTTTGTACCAAGTTGCTTGATATAAATAACATCATAAACAACACAAAGTGCAAACTTTTCTATACGATAGGGCAGCGAAAAATATTTTTCGCCAGGGAAAAGTTGGTCTAGCACTTGCTGGACCTGTTCTCCTACCAATGATCTATTAGATAGCCATTTATACATTTCTTTAAAAACATTGTTTGTTTTTTTACTTTCTATTTTTTACAATAATTTTTTTTCATATATTTTAATTTAGAAAGCCAATCAAAACAACATAACTTAATATTACATGCCCATTCTTCGCAAACTTCATGCCCTCAAAATTTAGAAATGTGTAGGCATTTAAATACTAGTCCTAGTCATTACTTTTCAATAATTTTTTTTATAGCTAGATTAAGTGCATGTAAGGTTGACTGTGTGTTGTGTTTTTAATAGAAAACATCAAAATTCTGCTATTTCAAAGGAATATCCAAAATTGTTGATGTCACGTATTTTTAAACAATATATCTTAAAACTGAGCAATGTTCATTTATTTGGAAATATTAATAATAATAATAGAGAAGTTTACACTAAGATTAATGTAATATTTTTTAGATAAAATTTTGTTAATTGTAATACAATTATCAATAGCAATGTAAGTTGCTACTATGCATGAATTGGGAAGAATTTGTGGAACATAAACTAGCTTTTTAAGGTCAAAAACTATATCACCTATCTATATAGATATAGTTTTCAGGAAAACGGGATGCTAGGCTGTACTACAACTTATGTCAAAATGAGGGTATCACTTTACTTGTATCATGGAAGATATTTGAGAAATATAGGTCATGTATGGGTACCCCATTTTAGATTTTTGTATAACAATTATTTTTGACACTCATTTAAATGTGTTTTTTATAGGATGAAATTCGACATGCACCAGCTACTTTAAGTCAGTTACAATCTTTATTACGTCGTCGGCTTCAACCAGTAGACAATGATGCAGGCGTGTCAGATGAGCAGCAATTGCAACTAGTATGTCGTTGAATATTTTATCTGTGGTTTATTTATTATAACCACTTCAGTACAAACCATTTACCTACCTACATTTTAATGGAATAAATAACCAGAGATAACTTCATCTAAGATAGGTATATGGTTATAGAACATTACAAGCTACAGGTCTAATGACCTAATGTCTATGGTCCTAAAGTTTTTTATAAAATAATATCTACAATCTATTTGTTTCTATGTATTTTTAAAGCAGCTAGTTGTTCTTTTTAAAAAAATAATAAGTTATTATGTACATTTATGGAGGCATCTTCAATATGGAGTAGAACTCACCATTGTTCTTTTTATTAGATTGGTGTTTTAATGGGTGAAGTTTCAGGAATATGGAATGATCTTAATGAACAAGTGGATTATCCATTTTTTGTAAGTGTAATACTTTTATAGGGTGTATTACCTATTGACAATTAAACATTTTCTAGGTGTTTCATACATAATCTAATTAATATAAATTAATTTTTCATTTGTTTTCTTTGGTATTCTAATATAGAACTACTTTAGTGGTACAAAGGATGGTTTGTCTTCATTTTAATTATTGTAACCCTTCATGGTCACATGGGAAAGGGGTAATACCCCCTGACAAAAATTGGCAACTGCTCGAAAACGATTTAACCGATTGGAAAGAAATTTGGTACTAAATTTACTTGAGGATTTTTTTATCTAATTTGAGCAATGACCGCCAAGGTCACCTAACGGCTTTCTGAAAAATAGAAATTGGGCCAAAATGTACTTTTTACAATAAATCGATTTTGAAGTCAAATACTCATGAAATGGATTAATATTTGGTAGATATATTACAAACACTTCATTGTACCATAAATATTCCGGGTTTTTTTTAAATATTGATTTTTGTCCATAGGGTGCGACCTAAGAGCTATCAATTTTTTATTTTTGCCATAGAAAAAAACTGTGAATTGATTTTTTTAAACCCTAGAGCAATTTTCCAAATAACATGCTGAACATCTGTATATAATTTCATAAAAAATATGAAATTTTTCGTGCGAAAATTTGGCCATTTCTGAAATTTGATTTATTCATAAATTGATAATAATTCATTAGAATATCTTTAAATTTGGTATATATAGTTCTTATCTGATACTTTATTAGTGTACTAAACAAAAATATTTAACTTTATCCAAAGTCTGAAATTGAGGACCCCTGAGTTTGGACCTGGGCCTGAACGATGCATCAAAATGGAATTTTCAAAAATTCTATTTTAGCGATTAAATTCAATCACAAATCAAACCACTAAAATGATTGAGAAAGTCATTATCAGTTACTATAAACCATTTGAATGATTTATTAACTTGCTTTAGAAAACATTTTGTTAAAAAATAATTTTCTCAGACCTGCCATGAACTGCTGGCCCTCCATCCCAGAAGCGGTAAAAACTTAATACAATGTTACATTCAGAATTATAATTTAAGGTTCCAGTAAAATAGGATGTTTCATTTGGATTTCAGAGCCAATTAAGTGATTTTTGCTCAAAATATCAAGTTTTTGTCCAAATTTTGTAGTCAAAAATTAAAAATGTTTGTAATATGTTTGTAGATGTCCAAAAGTGGTCCATTTTCAGATGTCATATAATATTCCTACATGGCTAATGGCATATTGCATTGGGTCTAAATATTTTTCTCTCAATTAGGAAACTTAATTCAAGAATGTTGTACTAATTTTTAAAATTTTACAGACACCTGAACAGAACAAAGAGTTAAACAGACGTGTTATTGTCCATATTATTACTGTTAGTACTGAATTATTCAAACAATGCCTGGCCAAATATGAAAGTAATTGTTTTATATTTGTTTTATCTTTAATCTATGGAAATTTAAATTCAATTCTTATACCACTTTTTAAATATTTTTAAACAGTTTACATGAAAAGAAAAGTGTTTAGTGAGGAAGCTAATCTTACAAGATTAAAAGTACAACTTGGATTAGAATCTAAAAAGTTGTAAGTTTGAAATTCTATTGATAATTTATTACGTTTTTAATTTTTTTATTGTCTCTTATGAATATACTAATTAGATAAACATCTCAAAAAATATCAACGAAATGTATTTGATTTTTATGAATAAATATGAGTTGAAGTGATCCCTTTTTACCACTGAGAAGCCCTGGTTTGATATAGCATTTTTTCAAATTTGTAGTTTCAACGTTCCAACAGTTAGGCGATTGTTGATAGATGAACTAAAAAAGTCTGCTCGATTAAAAACACCTTCTGATATTTTCATATATCCTGAAAATCTTGATAATTCGTTACCAATGAAAGCTACAGTTCATTTTGATAATCAGCAAACCAGAACTTATGAAGACTGGGTGAGTTTCTATTAGGATGTTCTAAATTTATGTTGAGTTGTTATTCTTGTCCTTATGACATGTAAGTCTTGGAGCGTTTTAGGCTATTTATGAGTAAGTAGCATCAATTATGTTATTATCTATAAAATTATAAACCCTTTTTACTGATGCATCGCCATGGTGTTATTATTTTAATGGTTTAAATGAACTTTGGTAACACGGTACAGTATTCGTATGCTCATCCAGCATAATTTTCATAGTCTTTTCGTTTTTCATATGAAAAATAACAATTATCTATGCCACTAATAAACTATATTTTTGTTTTTAAATGATAGATATAAGTATCAATTCAATTAATTTTATATCATATATATGTAGTTATCAAAATATATAATTTTAGATAAAATTAAGCAACATATTAGCTGCAGAATATAAGGTGACCAGTACTGTGTTTAACCGCATGTTCCTGATTGACTATATTGTACATTTAATCATGTTATTGTTTCATATTCCTTTATTTTAATCTAACATGTCTCTTTATAACTTTTGAATTCTATAGCCTATTAAAATTATTAGATTAGGATTTTTTGTAATTTCATGTAACTTTTATCGGTCTGCATAGGTACCTATATCAGAATTTGTTTTTTTATGCTAACATTCCTAATGGTATGACTTTCATGATAATCTTAACTAATTTTAAAAATTTACTTTCTCTTCGTAGTATGACAATAAAGATATAACTTTGTTTTGTGCTCCAGGCAAATCAAGAACGTGGACATCAGAAACCACCTAAGCACAGGTTTAAAACAGTACAGGAAGATGTAGCTGATGTATGTTGTTGATATTTTTGGTAGAATAGGGAAGTGCTATCCCAAACATTAAACTAAAAAAATACAGATTTATCTTCAACCATTCGTAGATTCAAGAAAATGGGTAAAACTATCCTCACCCAAGAATTGTTTCAGAAAATTAACGAAAGAATTTCCAAGATTACATTTTTAAAATAAGATTGTAAAGATGGTAAAAAAACACTTGCTAAGATTAGTAATATATCTTTGGTTAAATTCTTGCTTTCAGTATTGTAAGTAGGTATGTATATTTGTTTTAGATGAATTCTGCAATGCCAGATTTAGAAACTTCAAAGTTACTTCCATTATTGACAAATTTACCAAGAAATCTCTCTGCACTTGCTAGAAAATGTAAACATTTTAAAGTGATGTTCAATAACTTTAAATGATTTATAGATTTATTTGTTTTATGAAATGTATTATCCTTTTAATTTAATCTTGTTTTTGCTAGCATTGTGTTCAGCTAAGACGGATAGATATACATCTCATCGGCCTACACCAGAACATAATGTTAATAACAGTGAACGTTTAGAAGATGGAGAAGATCTGAAACAAATCAAATTTTACGAATTGTTAGACATTGTTAAGAAGAATGAGGAATTACGAAGTAGCACTCAACCCAACTATCTTCCACCGGAAAATGAGGACATATGTGAACGGATTGAGATTTTAATGAATATAGATCGCCAGCCTAAGTCATGCATATCACTTAAGAGATGTGGTTCGGCACCACAGTTAGTTGTAGAAAATGTCAGTTTGGTAGAACAGTTAGACATTGATAAGAAGAAATTGTTAACTTTCAATGAAGTGAATGATAGACTCCTCACATATTCAGAAACACCAAATGAAATTATTGAAGTAAGTGTCCTTTGTATAGAAAGCTAGAAAAAATATCGGTAGATGTGTTAGACAATAAAATTTTTGAAAGTTTCTATGTAAATAAATAATGCCTAATTACTGACATAATTGAATGAATGTCATAACAGAGGCATACATATATTTGGAGAAAATTAGGAAACATTATAATCAAATTCTGTTCTAACTTGTAATGCTATGATTTTACATATTACAGAAACAACGTTATATAGATATGACAGCACTAACTAAGGAAATACTTCAAAATGATTTACTACGTCTTCAACGCCAGTCTTCGGTTGAAATTGTTAATAGCCAGGACGAAATGCCTCCATTAATTCGAGTAAGTGAAATATGTAGGTAATTGTATCAATTGTTAGTTGGAACTATGAAAAATTGTGCCATATTATCTAATCCCATAGATATATGTTGCAACAGTAGTAAAAATGTTTTATAATTTCAATTGTATATTGTTATAATTACTAAATTAGTTATGTATTTCTATTGTTTTAGACAGGTGCAAATATTTCTAAGAAAATGTTAAGACGGAAACAGATTGAAATATTATCAAAAGAATTAGATGAAAGGGAAGCCAAATTCAAAGCCGAACAGAAATTTACTCCTGAGAAGCCTACACATGTTCAACCGGCTACTCTAACTAAAACCATGGGAAACAAAGTATGACCAAAACTTTAAATCAACAACATTTTCGTGCATATACAGTTGGCTATTTTTGGATGTTTTAGGTGATTCGAACTTCTGACATTAGACCTTCAGAGCGTCAGTGTCTTTCTGAAGTCACGCTTTCGCTATTTGGGCCAGTATGGAATGATTTATTAGATCAAGTAATCTTTATGCTAAATATAAATGTTTACAATGTTAAGTACCATTTATTTTCTACTATCTCTTTCATCGTTTTAATTTGTAGATTGATCCAGCAACTATCAAAAGTCTAGATAGCAATCTATTTCGTGGCGAGGAGATTCGTGAAGTTTATAAAGAAATTATGAAAACAGTCCCTAGAACGCATATGGACTTCACAAAGGTATTTTATTAAAACAGTTTAATAAGAGGATAACATTTTATACTTCTCTCATTTTTTATTATCTCTAGGACACAATTGTGGAGCAATGCCCTGATGAACTAAACATCTCGGTTGCTATGGCTTCAGCTACTTTGCGAAAGCATAAAAAAGCAGAACGTGTAATAAATCCCAATCTCCATAAAAGTATTACGGCACCTTGGGGGTCTGAACAACCTACTCAGTGGGGAAAAGCGTAAGAATTATTTATAATTTATTGTAAATTCACACAATAACTGAAGGTAGGGGAGATAAGTACTTTTATTGTCGTACAGCTGCAGACAAATTAATTGCAGCAGTTCTTAGTTTAGAGTGTTTTGAATGCTTAAAAAGGAATATTGCATCAG
>JAUYWI010069053.1:0-14620 GCA_034780595.1 Parotoplana pacifica
AGTCTTCTGTTATTTTATTTAACCTTCTGTAAACAGAAGGTAATTAAAAAATAGTCATTCGATAAAATTACTTGAAATTGACTAATTTTCATTACTCTACTACATTTACAGTAGAATATTCATTTACTCTCTGTTCTTTATATCAGTGCACAATATAGCCTAGTGTAGGACATGGTAGTCATTGAATATTGCGTAGTTCATATTTCAATCATTATTGTTTCCTCTAAATTATAGTTCTCTATACTTAATTTTGATTTAATTTAAATTTTAGCTCACGTTGTTGACTTAAACCGTCCAAAGGAAAAAACAGATGTCATCCTACCAAAGTGCAGTTGCAGATGATTTTTTTCACTGATTTTTGGAGTGCTATTTTTTTATTTTGGTTTTCTACATACCTATGTTTACGTGGTGAAAAACTTTATTTATTCACGGTTGCCTTGGAGTAAAAGCATTATTTTTCTCTGATATGTTCACACTCCTATGCATTTTATTCAATTTACAAAGTACTTGGTTAACGACTGTGCGAATTACGCTATTGCCACCACCAATTATATTTTCAGTGTTCATGTATGTACTTCTGAATGATTCATTAGCAACCTTTGTGTCCAAAAATAAAGTTTTCTTCTAAACATTTAGGTATCTCACAAATTTAGCGGAAATTATGAAAGAATTAAAATACTATTTTCGATCAAAGGTTGCACTTTTTCAATGAAACTGAGTAAGGATCTATCCTATCAATCTGTTCAATATTTTGTATCATACAGGGGTGGTTCACCTACTTTATGGATTTCTTTCTGAAATTTGGTACACAAGTATAAATTCGATAATTTAGTGAAAAAAATCGACGAAGCGGCCAATAACGTCATCATATTAACTTTTATTGATTGGCTTCAAATTCACTCATGCCTAAGAAACATCTGAAAGAATTTTGATAAACAGTTGATTAATTGATATTTTCAAGTATACCTAGGGGTCAAAAAAAGTTCGCTCTTCGTAAAAACATACCTAAAAGATTTTGTCGACCTCTATCATATATTTCTGATTTTTGAAGCGTTATGGCAAAATTATCTATAAAAATCGTTCATTGTTTTGTCAAATGCTCGTATTTTTAGATTTTTGTTTCTTAGGTGCAAGGAGGATGTATCCACTGAATTTGAAGTCAATCAGTACTTGATCACATCAGTCTCGTTTTTTTATTTTTTCACTATTTTGTTGTTGTTGTAAATCATTTTGTACAAAATTTCAGCTTATGTGAACTTATAAAAAGGTAAAATTGTAGTTGTTAGGGAGTTACTTTGTATGTCGAATCTATATATTTGAACTAATTTACATCGAAAGTATACTTAAGCAGATAAACTCTAGCAGCTATTTGGTGTTATTTATTCTTGGATTGTATTTTTTGTAATGTTTTACATAAATGTATGTATCATTTTACAAGTTATATAGAGAAATGGATTCATAATGTAAGAATGCCAAGTTTCAAAAAATAGTTTTAAACCTATCACAGTTTGATACAGAAAAATGTTATTTAACGTTTGTTCATATTGATTCAAATTTGATTTTTTAGTTTATGGATGAAACAATTTTCTGCCACCTTTTATTATTGGTTTCAATTGTAAGCAAAAATCGTCAATGATAAAAGCTTTTTTTTACATTTCAATGAACTGAGAAGATATTATATTAAGAATTAATATTTTGAATCTTTGTTTATTCAACACATCTCTGCATATTTGCTCCATGCGAGTAGTCTATCATAAATTTAAAAATCTAGCAAGCGTATTTTATTTTTACACAAATCTTAATACAAATATATAGTCGTCATTTTACTTGTAAAAAAATTCAAAACCATTTCTTTTTATTCTGTGAAAATTTGTTGATCGTATTTTTCTAGTTTTAACTAGTCGTAGATAAGAGGGAGGGAGTCACCCCCAGTCAGTCATTGTGGCAACTCTATGAGGTAATATATATTAGTTGCAAATGATTGTGTACCTAATGTTGCACATAGGAAATTGATACCTTTCTATTTAAAAAAAACTTGTTATTTATTAGGTAGGTAATTATTTGACGTTTCACAAAATCAACTGAAAGGCTGTATTTATTTTTAACTTATTTATATACCGGGTGTCCCATAAATAAGGTTAAAAGTAAACTACTTTATTTTAATGTATACTGTTTTGTTTAAATTAGTAAAAAATATATTTTAGACAAGAAATGTTCATGTTTATGAATATTAATCATAAAACACAGATTTGCACCTTTTATTACAACGATTTTTATTGGTATTTATTGCATTAAATTCTGCAGTATGGCATCTTTCAACTCCCTCACCTTATTAGAGAGTAGCATAAACTTTCTCCACATAAAAAAGTCCATGGATGTTAAGTCGGGGCACTTTAAGTGTACTCAATACTCGTATGTCTACAAATTACAACCAGAAGGTATTCTTTCATCTAAGAATGATCTCACTTTTTTGCATAGCGCTGTGGAACATAATCTCATAAAATTTTTCCCATTCTTCCAGTGAGGAAACAGATACTGTTTGGCATTTCCAGATAGCTGGTACCATTAACAGTGATCTTGATATTCCAAGTATTGGAGAACGTTTTTTGATGCTTTGTATTGGGTTTTCAACAATGAGAGGATGCTACTAAATAGACATTGTTACAGGTATGTACTAGTAATTCGTGGACAACCTTGTCGTATCACATCAATGACACCCAAGGGGGTAATAGTTACTCTGTTAGTGACCATTACCAGGTTATGAAACTTTTCTTTTAACTCATACTTTGCCATCAAGAACCTTACAGTATTTACAGTTTAATGTTTATGATACTGTTCAACCATAAATATTCTCTGATTCAAATTAAATTTTAACGTGACTCATTGATATTTTTAAAAACACAAATTAGAAGCGGATATCAATTTTTTTATTAATTTAACGTAATTAATTAAGTAATAAGAAATTTATGTTATTTACTATTTACAGATTGTATACTTTTTAACCTTAATTTTGGGAGACTATATTACCATGCGTATTTGTGATTATTACGTCTATAAATCATTCCAAAGGATCTACAGTTTAGTCATTTTCTAAGTTTTTATGTTTTTGATCAAAGAATTCACACTGAATTTTTGATTTAGTCTAAAGAATATAAAAAAAGAGAAATTAGAGACACAAAGGGTAGTTTATTTATTAAAAAAAACAATTATACATATTTTTTTAGTAGAACTTTATTTAAAGCATGTATCTGGTATTTATAGAAAAAATGTGGCGGCGGTGGCTAAGTACTTGGGAAGAATCATATAGGCATTTGAAGGTAATTAATTACTGTCGAACCTACTACATATTTCATATTTACATACCTGTAAATATATTAGTTTTGAAAAATAGTAAATTATTTTACTATAGGTTTGATTAATTTACTTTTGCATGATATTGTTATAAATGAACATGAAATTCTATTTTTACTCATTTCTACTATTTAAAATTCATATCCCATCCTGAAATCGGAAGTGGCAGCAGCTACATGCCAAACAAAAACAGGCAAGTCAAGTGGGCCAGAAGGGATTGTCATCGACATGACTAATATGGAATTAAGAAAATTAGAGATTCCAAACAAAATATATGACAACGGACACATCCCGGAGGACCTGTCGAGATCTATCTTCATTGCAATGCCAAAGAAAAGCGGGGCAGTAAGATACGAATTACATATGTAAGACGATCAGCCTCATGAGCCATTTAACGAAACTAATATTGCGGATAATTATGAGGAGAGGCCACTCTAAAAGCAGACCGGAAATCAGTGTACAACAGTTTGGTATCGTCATTTCTTTGCGGATGATTGACGTCCGAAAACTATATACCTGTGGTTCTTTAACTACACAAAAGCGTTTGACAAGGTCAAACATGAACTGCTCATGGAAATTTTAGAGCAGCTGGAGATCGATAGAAAAAACCTTAGGTTCATTCGGAACTTCTATTAGGACCAAACAGCAGGTGTCTCCATAAAAGGTGAAGTGAGGAAATATAACCAGATACAGCCTGGAGTGTGTCAAGGCTGCATATTTTCACCAGACTTGTTCAATTTATATGGAGAGATGGTCTTACTTCACCTTGAAGAAATTTCTGGAATACAGATTAATGTTAAGATGATATACAATCTTAATATGCACACGATACGGTTTTGATGGCGGAAACACAAAATCTACAAGCACTACTGAACAAGATAGTTGATTACCCAAATGTTGGTAGGTGCGAGTTTGAGATCAGAAGAATTAGCATGGTCGTAATACTACTATGTCTCTTAAACGTCTGCTAAACTGTTACATTATGTCGATCCTGACCTATGGAAGTGAAACCTGGACGATGATCAAACCTGATGTCAGTCATTTGGAAGCTGCACAAATGTGATTTCTCAGGCGTATGCTCCGGGTGCTACATGCTGCACATGAGACAAATGAAAGTGTTTTACAAAGGGCAGGAACAAAGATCACTGATTCATACTAAAGAAGAAGACAAGCAGTTTTTTTCGGACATGTTATGAGAAAAGGTGGAATTGATGAGACATTGGCTGTGACTGGTAGGATTCTTGGTAAAAGAGGTAGAGGTCGACCTCGCGAGGGCTTCATTAGTAGTCTGAAGCAGTGGATTCGTTCAGAAAAGAGAAATGTTTGGCGAACCATTGTCTCCATCTCCAACGCTTGGATGGAACCTAATAATGATGAAGGTCTTATGAAAAAAATCAAGGAAAAAACTAGATTGACCTTTGGACACTAATAATAATTGGTTAGCTTTTGAATACCTGCCAATTCGAGCATCTGTTCTATGTAATTCTTATTATCTTATCACTATTTTGTAATACTCGTTTATTATTATTGATGTATGTACTTGTTTTTAGGTTAATGGTATAAATCGTAATATGTTGATAATTTAGGTGCTAAACATTAACCCTTTCGCGTCGGCTAATAAAATCTCTGCATCGGCGCCGTATAATTTCACTATAAAACAAATACAAACTACTACGTGCAATGCCCGTATGCCGGGGGTCTAACTAAGTGCGTCGCCCGTATGCCGACGCGAAAGGGTTAGTTAAGATTTTGTTTAAAATATTAGCGAAACGTGTCTTTATATCCTATGCACAGTCTGTATAGCAAAAATGTTCAATTTATGTAATGGTATGATGATTATGTATATTTTTTATATAATTACTTTTTCTATTGAGGACAATTCATAGTAATATAAAACTGTATACACCTCCAGCAAGAGTCGGATCTCTGTATATTTATTACTCTATGGTCGATACAGATACACTAAAAATTTCCGACAGATTCCGATATAAAAATAATGTATTTATCTTGTAAATAATTTTCAACAGATAATTGTGTCGTCCTTTAGTGTCAGAAACATCTAGCAAAATAGTTTCTCTGACAAAAATTGTCGAAACATTTATCCGTAGCTTTTTTCCTATGAAATAATTGCTTTTGTTGCTGGATGGGTTTTTTCCTTCTAAAATGAATAGCTCAGTTCAATACTTCATAAATAATTTATTTTCTCATTATTTAAAAAAAGACCACATCCAATATAACAAATAACAATGTATTTACAATTATAATACTTCTTATTCAAATATAAAATCTAAATGTTATCATCTAGGAAGAATCATTTGAAAATTTTAAATTATATTAGGTAAGTATGCTCTCGGTTCAGGATTGAGGCACCCATATTCAATAGATCTTTTTTATTACAAATACATGTGATTTTTATGTTAAAGAAGGTATTGTCCTGTTTTTTGTCCAAGTCAATTGCTGATCAAGACACTTTTCAGACTATAGTTGTGTAATTTTGTGTCTGTGCTGATTAGGTGACCGCTCTGATACAAGCAAATAATATTCATTTCTAATTATGGATAACCAAAGTTTAATTATTTTAGACATTAACCCTTTGGAGACTCCAGTAAATCTTTTTTTTTGTCTAAGGTAAACGGCGCTCTGAAAAAATGAAGTATGGCTGGCCCAAATTGACAAAGTACACTGTTTTGGAAATTTCATTTTGTGATATAAAACGACAGAAAATTGAGCCGATGTTTAAAGTTATGAAAGTTGTCCTTACATATTAAAATCTTATACATAGATATTAAAAATGGTAAATTTAATTTTCTATTAAAATATGAATAATCCACTAGAATTCCTTCATATTTGGCATATAATTTTTTATGTGATATGTCAATAGGGTGTCAAGTAAAAATCTATTGATTTCTCTAAAGTCAAAAACTGAGGTCCACTAATTTTGGAATCAGACCAAGCCGACAAATATGTAGGATAATTTGAGTAATTTTGATTTTAAAAAATCAATAATTTTAGCTTAAAATATCAAATAATATTATTAATTTGAAAAAAACACAAATTCAAATTTTATTTATAGAGCATGTATGACAAATTTCAGAACTTGGAAAGTATACAAACTAGACAATGTCAAATTTATTAACTTGATGAAATCATAGGACCGTTATAGCGATTTTTAAAATAGAATGGCGAGGTCATGTCAAGAAAGGAAGAGAATAGTGGTGTAAAAAGGGCATGGAATCTCGAAGAAGGGACGATGGAAAGAGGTCGCCCAAAGTTGACCTGAAAAAGTATGGCAGTGAGAAAATGTTGAAAGATTGGATTGAAGCTTGGAGATCATGAAGATAGAAAGCGCTGGAAATCGGTGTGGCCAGTTGGAATGAATGAGGGTCGGTGATTCCCTATCAGAGGGAAATAAACAAAAACACGAAGTCTACTAAGGGTTAGACCTTGTATGTGTGGCTTTCCATGTTAGACCTCGTATATGTGACTTTCCATGTTAGACCTTGTATGTGTAAAAAAAACTAGCAGTCTAAATAATGATTGTCATGATTATGTTCGAGAACAATTCACTCACTATTTCCATTTCTTTAATTAAAACAAAAATAGTTTAATAGAATGGTTATCAAATTTATTCCGCAAACACTTTGAATTAGGTTTTGTAAAGAGATGTATTAGCTGCAAATCGTCCAGAATATCGCACATTCTCCTGAGAGTCACCCATTTCATGTATGTTCTCCACGCTGTCATATTCCATGCGTGACTGGAACTTGACGGCCTGATGACGCACCATGACGCTGATGGCTATGTAGCCCAGAATGATCTCGGCCACTATAAAGCCAAACATCAGAGCGTGGATTGCACGTTCAAATGAGGAGATAATCATTTCTGTATTGAAGAGTAGGAGGCAAATAATGGGCAGCTGGATCAGAAGTGTCAACAGCCACGAGCCTGCCAAGGCGGGGACCTAGAACAATAAAGTATACAATTGAAAATCACAAAAACCAAAAAACCCATGGAACATTTTTTCTACTTTTTGTTATAAGTTAAACTATCGACATTAGTTAGGAAGGAAAAATCTTATTTTATAAAAAGTGGGTACGTAACTTAATCATAGAAAACGTCGCATATGAAAAACTGTATACAAAAGTCCTAAATGGAATAGATTTTCTAATGTAAGTTGTAATAGTAATTTACACAATGAGTGCAAAATATGCCCCTTTACTGCTGTCTTCGTGATTAGCTTGTCTATGCACAAGTCTGGAGGGAAAGTGCCATAGAATGGCAATCGAGATGAATGCAACGAAGAGGCATATCTCTTCTCAATATGTGATCTATCCAATATTTTTTATACTTGGTAATTGTATTTAGTAGATTTCTTCATTCATCGATATCTGTCATTTGTCTTTTCCATATCCACATTTCTTCTATTCCTTTCATGTAGTGTCCATGTCTCTAGTTTAGTGTCTTCAGTATCTTTGTTTTTGTTTCTACTTTCAGACTCTTGGTTAGAAGTTCTCTTCTTTTGTAAATGCTGTCTTTGTCATTGCTATTCTAGTTGGAATTTCTTCTTGATATCTTCTGTCTGGTGTAATTATTTCTACATACACCAAATATTTGAATTTCTTAACTTGTTCTACTTGTTGTCCATTCTTCATATTGTCTTACCTTTGTCATCTTTACGTTGATCCTCATATTGAAATTTTGGATTTATCGTTGAGTTTATTTATGAGATGTTCTAGTCCCTGTTCAGTGTCTGTTATTGTTCCTTGATCATCCGCCAATCGTACTTCTTGTATTAACTTGCCAACTATCTTAATGCCCTCAAATGCTTCATTCATCACGTATTTGGTATAGATTGAGAAATCCCTGTCGTACTGCTCGTCCTATCTCCACTAGATTTGATTCATTATTTTCAATTGTTACATTTGTCATCTGATTGATGTAGAAGTCTTGAATGAGTCTTCGGTATTTCCAGTCAATTCCTATTCTTTTGAGTATTTCCATGAGTATTATCTAATTCACTTTGTCAAATGCTTTTTCAAAGTCAACGAAGCGTATAGATATAGATCGTTATTGTGCACTATGCTTCTTTCTATGATAGTTTGCATTGTTCCTATGGTTCCACATCCACTTTAAAATCCAAATTGTGTCTTTCCTATGTAATGATTGGCTTTTGTCTTCAATCGCTTAGTAAGGATTTTTGCATTATTTTCGACGCATGTGATAGTAGGCTGATTGTTCTATGGTCTAAGCATTCAGTTGTATTAGGTTTCTTCATTATAATGGTAATATAATTGATTTGTAGAAATAATTTGGCCGTGTTCCTGTACATGTCATTGTAATTTTCGGTAAGCAGTTGTAATGTAGTTGGTTCAAGTGCCTTCAGCAATTCAGATGGCATGTCATCCACTCATTTAACTTTATTCTTTTTCATATGTTGGATGGCTACTTCTATCTCGCTGTGGAGGATTGGTGGACCTTTGGAGTTATCATCTATTTGTTCTTCATTTTAAAATTATAGTTTTCTTTGTCTGGTCTCTCTGTCTTGTTGTAGAGATCTTCAATGTATTCTTTTCATCGATTTCTAATTAAAGATACATTTGTGAGTAACTTTCCATCCTTGTTTCAAATAAAATCTATCATTTTGAATTCTGTGCATTCCTTGATTTTATGATACATTAAGTCCGTTCTTTCTTTAATTTCCATGGTATGAATGTCCTGGCATGTTTTTCACTACTTATCGTGTGCTTCAAGTGTTTCTCTTTTCAGTTCATTATTTAGGCTTCTGTAGTTTTTCCGTTCATTCTCATAATTGATGTTCTTCCAATTTCGACGTTCCGCCATTTTAGCAACCATCCCATCCGTTATCCGTGGCTGTTCGGGTGTATCTCTCATTTTGTATCCAAATGATGCTTAATTTTGATGATGTTTCACTAAATACAGTTTCTATCTCGTTTTTTATTCGATCAAGCAAGATCCGAAGGGTAAAGGAAGGTTTTGCTTCACCATTCCCAAACAGAGACACCCCAGCTAAATGTCGCCCTTGTCAAAATGTATATGGACGTAGTCATAACAGTCTGGACGATTTTTTCATAACTTTAATTTCAAATCTAGGAAATTCGCAGGCCATCCAATGGGCCAAAATACTATTATCGCAAACCATTTGAACTTAGAAATACTGAGCGATTTACTGGGCATTGCTTTTGTCGTTCTTATGCAATGGCTTTGGCAGTCAGCGTTGCATCCTTAATTACTTTAAAACGTGCACAGTGTAGCACAGGAATACATGGGCCAAAGGAAACAGAACAACTTAGATGTGCCAAAATCACTGAGCGTGTCAAGTACTGAAAATTCAGGAAACAATGCCACAGCATCTTCTGTAGCGAAAGAAGCTATCCAGACAATGGTGAATATAAGCAATTGTTCGAATGTGACTAATTGTACCTTATTGTTCATATTTATATTATTGTTTTAATGAAATAAAACTAGCAAGAAAATATTTAATCAGAATGGGGAAATGTTCTGAAAATTTAATTTCCACTGTGCAATAAACATTCTTTATTGCACACTGAACAGTAATCTGATTTACCGGAAAAATGCATAAACAATAGTTTATGACATAGTAAAAAAAAAATATTAAAAAATATTCAGATTTAGGACGTATATTGTCATCTGCAAAGCGGATGTTTTGAATATATTAATTTTGAAAAATCAATATCTATGAATTAATCAATACGGTCATGGGTATTTTTGGCTACTCCATCCATAAAATTTGTAATCATCAGTGATATCTCTGTGTAAGACTTATGTTTCTATATGACTTCTTTCAGTGCTAAAAATTAAATTATATATGACAAAATTCGGTACAACTCGTCTCAATAACACTAAATCAATACGACTTTTTCTGTTGGACCAAATTATTTATCTACGATTTTTTGTCATGGTCCCCGTTTGTACGACTTACATAGGTAATTTAATAATCTTTTTTGTCCAGAACAACAGAATATACCATCAATATTAGGTCTTTTTTGTATATACAAATGCTATCAATAATTGCAGGTACCTTTTCTGTAAGATTTCCAAGAAATCCGATATAAAGTCGCAGTACTTCTAAAACCACAAAAAGAACAAAAATGGCAATACTGGCCACTTTGTAGATATTTGATAAATAAGGAAACTGAAAATAAAACAAAAAAATAATTATAAGATGATTATTATGAATAAACTATCCTTAACAAAATTTACATAACATTTTAGGAAAATGTAACCAATTGTTATTAGTCTATGTGTGTCGCTCGCCGTATCTGAGAATGGACGTCTGCCGTTGTCTAAGCAGTGGGTGAGACCACTAGAGGACATTATGTTAAATTCCTATCTCCCAAAAAAGAATCGCAATTTTCACGTTTATCCAATTTGTCTAAAATTCATGGTACTCACTTCTCTGTTGATGATGCAAGTAATTTAAAAAAATGACCACTGGAAATGGATTTTCTTAAAAAAATGTTATTTATATAAAATTTCGTTTTATATGTACAAGTAGTATGGAAGTAGTATTAAATTTAATCATAATTCTTATAAAAATATTTTTATGAAAATGCATTTTCCAATAACTTAGGACAGCGCCATTTTTTTAAACTACTTGGAACACCAACGGCCATCAGTACCCTGAATTTTAAGTGAATTGGATAAACGTAAAATATGATTTTTTTTTGGGGGGGAATAGGAATTTAACATGGGAAGGGCCATTTAAGGTCCTCTAGTGATCTCACCCACCACCTAGATAATGACAGATGTCCATTCCCAGATACCAAGACACACAGAGTATCGCAATATCAATATTAATTGGTTACCCTGACCCCTCCTAACTCCTGACTTCTGCTCTATTTTTTGTTTACATAGCAAATTATCACATAAATTGATGTGGCATTTATGTGACTATTTCAACAAATGGAAAGCAAAGTTTTGTTTAATATTTCTAATTTAAAAATATACATAAAAACTGAAATACTTTTCACTACATGATTTTTAACTCTTAGGAAATATTCATAATGTTGTTGTTTTTCAGAAAAAAGTCATAATTTAGGAAGATATATTATTATCAAAACTGGAGGTTTCTTCTTAGTCATTTTTAAAATTTACAGTATAGCAAAAGCATTTAGGTAGAGGAAAAAATGTCACCAAGAATAGTCTAGTCTAACTAAACTCTGGGAAACACACACTAAATATCAATCCAACTCATCTACAAGCAGTCACAAACCAAAACATTACAGGCATAAATATATTATGAATTTCAATTTGTTTTAAAATTTCTTATGATCATATAAAGAAAACCACTAGTTATTTGGTCTTAAATGTAAACGTTAATAATTTAAATTTTATAAAAATAGTGGCATGGGTACAATACAATTGACACAATATATAACTTTAAAACATTTTAACTTTAATAGAATCAACTATTGGCAAGCAGGATAATATAAATTTAGAAAATTCAATTGTTTTAAAAAATATACAACTGATTGATTTATAATTATAGATATTTTTATCACTCTCAGCTTCGCGATTTTTACACTCTGGAAACCATTGAAAAAATAGACAATGTTATTAATTTAAACTTGAACTTTCATCATTAAATGGAAGTAATCTATAATTAAAAACAATAAAAATATTTAATACACATAAAAATTTAGATGGATGAGAATTCACATTTGAGTCAACATTTTCAATTATCATCATACCCAAAGTAATGTTTGACAAGGTTTGTACAACTCCTTAGTATATTTAGTTCAATAAACTAACTTCATATGTCTGAATTAAAACCATTCCAATAAACCAAAATGGAGAATAAAAGCAATTGAAGAAAATTGTAATTTGTAAAGGAAGGTTTGTCACATATTCAAATCCTGAAAATAAAAATAAATAAATGATTGCTTATTACAACAAATATTAAATTATGTTTAAGAACAAAACCCACAAATAACAGTTTTAAATAATCTGTTTGGTAAAATATTCTGGGAGCTCAATACTTTAAGATTTTATAAAATTATCTCTCTTTAATTTCTTTTTAAATATTATTGTTATAGAATGGTAATGAGCAAGGTTCCAGTTGGTGTTACCACTTTTGACAGAGTTAACACTTTAGATTAAATAAGAAAAATCAGTACTTTCCTGAACTAGTGAAAAATCTAAAGTGGTAAGTATGCCAATGTATGCAGTCACATGCCAGTTCAATAAAAATAGCCAGTGGTGTTGAGGTTAATATTATTTTATAAGAAATAACTTTCAAATAAAGTATCTCTTACAAAAGTATAATAATTGCTGTTCTATGAACATTGCCCTATAACTTAAAATTAGTTATTGTGTGCTGGAACTAGAGGGTCATTGAAAAAATGTTCCACTATAAGTCTCTACAGTTTCAGGTACCATCACTACAGACAAATCCATTTATGATACATTGAAACTGTTTCAGTGATGTCTTTCCATTTTTGAACTTTTGTGTAAAATAACTTTTGAAGGACCATATAATATATTACAAATAGATAGGAAACCACTATCAGGGATACCAAAAAGTGTGGTTTTAATTTATTTTACAGAACCATAGAAAATGATAATTCATCATTTCAAATAGAAATTTGCATAACTCAAAAATGATGTAATTTAGACCATAGAAATGCATTACAGTCCTGGCCACTTCTAATGCCTCTATGTAAAAAAATTGAATATATTTTAATGTTTGTCACTATACATCTCCATACTTCATTGGAATCATCTAATTATTTTAATGGACACCCTAAAGGGTATTGATCATCAATCAATGAGTGGTGGTCCTGAAAAGGACTGATAATGCATTCTCTGTTGAAGAAGGGAAATGAATGGGGGAAATGGGAGATTTTTCAATATTGAATAGAGTCTCCTTTGGTGCCAATAACAATCTGAATACAATGTGGCATTTATTTGATTAAGTTTGTCATCACTTGAGCTAGGATCTATTCCCATTCAGGCTGTGTTGCAGGCCACAGCTCTGTCCTTGAGTGCACCTCCAGATGATCCAGACACTGTTGGTGATAACCCCACAGATTGTCAATGTGGTTGATGTCTGGTGACTGTGGTGTCCAGGGAAGAACCTCAATACCATTGTTTTCAAAGAATCACTGGGTTGTGTGAGCACTTTGACAACTTGCATTGTCCTGTTGAAATGTCTAATCATGTCCTAGCAGGTCAAGAGGAACCAGATGCTCCTGAGGATCTGCTGATAGCCAGCTGCATTGAGGTTTCCAGTGATTCTGGCAATTGGACCTGGACCATTGGGAGGGACTTGGGGGATTGATATGCACCCATTCTACTTTGCAAAACCCAAAGTGTCACCTACACAGTCATAGTAGTACATAGAGGATAGACCTGGACCATTGAGGGAGAAAGCACCCCAAATCTGAATGATTGCACTGTGGGTCTAATATGCTGGAATTGAAGGCATGTGCCTCCTCTGTATCACACATATCACTGCTGCTGGCTGGCAACAACAACAACAACAACACAGACCTTATTAAATTGTTCACTCCATTCTTGCTGAAAAACATTCTTTCCCCAATGTCATATCCAATGACTGAAGAGGTAATAAATAATAATAATTAAGATAACTGTAGCATAGGACTTCTGCAATTGCTTCATAGTTTTAATAAAAGTAAATAAAGCACTAGCTTCTATAACAAAATATATTTATAATTTTTTTTATAGTTTTTTTTCTTTTTGCTTTTACTCATAATAATAAGAGTTTCCACAGTTGAGAGTTGGGGTAGAGGAGCTAACCCCAGTTTGTATGATTAGATTATAATAGAACAGATTTCAGAACTATGTTCTGTGAGACCTTTTCATATAATTTTTTAATTTATCTGTATAAAAAAATAATTACCCATCATGAAAACAATTCAAGTACACAATTGGAAATTCAAGTACATTCAAGTATATCAGTGAATTTCAAGTACACTTGGCCACCTTAAATATATGTTAACATAATTTTCTATTAAAATAATCATTTATTATGTAATATAGGTGGCAGCTACAGACCTCCTAATGCTCCTCCTTATGTAAAATTGCTAGTTAACTGCTTTCTTAATTTTTTTTGCAAAAGGCATTAAATTAACACTATATGTAAAACAAACATCACTAATGTTATTTTTGCATCAATCAAAATGTGGTGACCCTTAAGAGGGCTGTTTTAGCATTCTCTGTAAAGGGGAGGGAAAATTAATATTTTGTGTGGCCACCTCCTGCTGCA
>JAUYWI010069064.1:0-14620 GCA_034780595.1 Parotoplana pacifica
AGCAGCTTGTGCTTTCTAGTGATCTTTCTTTTATTATTATCTAAATGCTGCTAAGGGAAAACCATATTATTCTTCAAATAAATAATAAACCTCAATAAAATAAAGCTACAAAATGGATCACCTAATTCAATGAACGATGTATTGAATGCAAATTGTTTTGTGAAAGAATCATAGTGCTAAATTGGTTAATTAGAAGGTATGTACTTTTACACCTAACTATAGTTCATATTAATTAGCGATGGTAAAACAAAGACACATTACAAGAAAGTTAATCAGAAATTCTGTATCTATCATCCAACTAGTGATAATATTAATGATGCCGGCTTGAGTTACAGAATATTTAATTCTATTTTTCTGATATCAATAATGATCTCATTGTTAAACTAAGATGAAGCGCAATGCAAATACATCAACTGTCTTACTTATACTAAAATAGTTGCCTAAAATAACCGATAATAAGATACAATAGAGAGATAAAGACACCCAGTAGAAATAAGAAAAGAACAACGGCAACCATTCTACAATATTATAACCTATCTACCCAGATTCTCAAGCAACTGATATATAGAAATCAAACTATAAATATTAATATTGAGATTTAGCTGTTCATGAACGAAAACAACTCCAACTTACCTTTCTGCTCTGAATTTCTTAGTTTGCTAACAATGACTGCAGAATCCTCCAGGCGTGTTAGCGCTCTTCCTTTGCGCCCGGCCCTACACTCAAAACTGGCCAGTCTAATATGTGCCTGAACACAGAGATCAACCAAGTCGGGTTCAGCATCAGTGCCGACACCAGACTGAAAGAGTTCCACCACGGTTGACAAGAGGGCAATAGCTTTGTCGATGCCTGACACAGGAGCAAAATTATTGGTCAAATTCGGGGTCTCGCTATCTCGAAGACTTAAAGGAGGATGGGAGTCGTTTTCGGTCGTTGATGCCACACAATTGTCTGTATGGTTGACTTTGTCAGTTCCGGAGCTAATGTTACTGTCAGTTACGTAGATATCTGCTAATTTCATAGCGGACTCAACAGCAAGACGCATACTAGACCCATAACCATCTTGTAAATAAGCTTTATGGGCCTGAGACAAACATCTAAAATATAAGAAAAGTATAATCGGTATTATATAAATGTTAATTTGACCTGCGGGTAAACTCTTATAGAAATATGCAAAGAGATACAATTCTAAGTCTAGAGATGCCATATAAGTATCCGAACTGTTTATAATCAATTATTAGACAATTTTCAATTAAACTTTTATTTAAAAGCACGTTTTTTGTATCAATCATTGTCCGACAATCAACTAGGTTGATCGTGAGATATAGAAATTTAAAAATGAATACTGTTCGCTTTCTCTTGCTTTAGGATTACATAATTCAAATTGTGTCTAAACTAAACTTACTGTAAAATTTATAGAAGCATATTAAATTATGTGACAAAATAAAAAATAAGGATATTCTTTTCAACCACAACATTATTCAACATAAATATATTTTCTTACCGAATCATTTCCTCTTTATTTCCAAGCTGTTGAAAAGCCATTGCTTGGTTATAAAAGAGATCACCAGTTTGTGCCCAGTTGTCTGAGCCAGGGACAATCTTGTTTAGCTCTCTTAGACCATCAGCTGGACGCCCTATAGCTATCAAGGCAGCTCCCAGATTGAAATAGGTTGCAGAAGTCACCTTTGGGTCGCCATCAGCATGTGCCAAACGTACTGCATATCGAAATGAACTGATCTATAACAACCAAAGAGATTTCAGTTCTTAAACTTGGAAATGATGTTACAACCAATAACAGTTTATAATTTTTTGACATTTATACTTGTTGTTCAATTCTTACCAATATTCATTTTTTAATCAACTTACAGAATTTTTTATTTCTCCTCTATCCAAATGTCGTGATGCCAATTTGGTCACTTTGGTCACTTCTCTATGAAGAGGATTTCCAGATTTTTGCTGCTCATCAATACTCATTATTCAGCTGGAAAAAGATAAGGATACTCACTCCAACTGCACAAAGACAAGGTTATTCATTTCAATAGGAGGTTTGAATAAGAAACAGACATTTGATCTAAAATGTAAAAATGCTAAATTATTGGATAATATGATGCTATATCTAATACACCAGATTCTAAGACTAATGTTTATTCAAATCTTTTCATCATACTATTCCTTATAATTCTGATGCTAGAAATTCTGTTAATGCTGTTAATTCTGCTACATTTAATAATTCCGTAGTCAGAATCCTCCAAAAGGTTTATATAATTTACGTAATACTTGTTATTTAAATAATTTAATTCAACTTTCTTAATATTAATAGTTATTTAAATTCCAATATTGAATTTATTTCTCATCTTACCAATATTATTAATAGTTCAGATAGTTCTATCAGGTTAAGTTATGTCAAAGATGTTATTAGTGTATTAAAATGTTATGATGATTTTCTTGATACTACAAATCAGCAAGATGTTCATGAAGCTTTCTTTAAAATCAATAGTAATAACAATATTGATTTCATTAATTTTAATTGTCTTTCAGAAACTACATACATTTGCTCCAATTGTTATTCCTTTCTTGCAAGTGATTAACAATTTGATTACACAATGAAACACTTCATGATATTGACAGTAATCCATTTTATCATCAAACTAATAATGCCAGAGTTTGTAATAATTGTCAAATAGTCAAACCACATTCTATCACTTGAATAATAAATTTTGAATAATAACTAGATTATGGGAAGAGTGGCAGTTGTGTACACATAAAAATGGTTAAAACTCATCGCTGACGGTCCTAAGTGCAGCACCATATTTCTTGTTATTGTTTTGCATTTTAACAAATTTAATTTTTTCATTTCTGACTCAACTGTTTCATGGATTTTGATTTTCGTATTTTGAATATACTAGATAGTATTTTCAATCACCAAGCCTTGACTGACCATCTTATCATACTTCAGCTTGAGTGTAGAACAAGATTCACATGATTACATAGCTTTGATTTGATCTTGAAAAAATGCTGTTTTTATGTTGAAGCTATATATTTTTTACACATCCTTTGATTGGATTATATTCATTACTATGATGTTAGTACCTACTGTCGATGGCTTGACAGATATTATTTATTATTTTTTAAATTTTGTATGTTTGCTGCAGTAAAGATTTCATTCTACTTAATAATACAAAATAAAACTAATCAAATTGCTAAACTATTCATTACTTGATATAATAAAATAATTATATAGTAATTTTTCTATTAATTTCATATGTTGAATACCTATTGAAATTAGAATTCTAAGAAAAAATATAGCAGTCTATTCCTTAACAGTCCAACATGAGTCACAATAGTTCTTAATGTGTATCTTAAAATTGAGTTTAAGATAAAATAAATACTTGCAGTGGTTACAATTTATTAAATTATTTAATCAATAGCCTGGAAGGGCTGTTATGTACGAATTTGTGTGTTTTTGGGTACAAAAAGTCAACTTCAGAAGCTAATAGCTTGAAAACTACTGAACCAATTTTAATAAGGTTTTTTTTTTAAATAGGGAGTTTTGTCATTAGTGCAACATATCTAAAAATCATTTATTGTAAGAAGCCCCATCCTTGAGAGACAGTATAATATACACAAGTTGTGCATAATTCTTTTTCCCTTCTTTTTCAGAACAACAACTGTACTAACCTAACTACAGAACTGGTTGGTATAAGATAAACACTACTTTGCTGGAACAAAACTCTAGATGGATCTTTCGAACATTTAAACCTTAAATGACTTTAATGACTTGCCAAAGTAAGTGATCCCATTCATTAGCATTTTTATAGCAGCAATTCTTTTTTTCCAGATTTTAATGCAATTTGGAAGCTAGAAAAATTTTGGGGTGAGTAGTAAGAAACTGATATCATATTTTATGTACAATTTATGGGTACTTCAAAATGTCATAGTAACAATTTACTTTTAACATATTTAGCAGTTTTGGTACTTAGTCTAAATACAGGGTGAATTTTAAATAAGACCCGATTTTTAATTTATTTTTAGTTTAAATTGGGCATTACTTAAAATTCACCCTGTATTAGTTGATTTAAATTATATTTGTCTACCCATACACTAAATTTGAGATGAACATAAGATTCTGATATGAGAATTAATGTATGTTTACTAGGAAGGCCAACAATAATATAGCAGCAATATTTATAGTACAGCTTTAGTAAATTTCTAGAAACTACAAAAATTAAGTGTTGTCTATTAAATAGAGATTTCAGATCAGATTACTCTTTAGTGTTCTTATCTAGCAGAAGACAAAACAAAATTAATATGAGTGATTACATGCTTAGAAAGAAGTATGCTAATGAAAATTTAAGATTGAAATATATAATTAAGAATATCATTATAGCCACAAACTGATATTTTAACAAAATGTTATGTATTCAAAACTGAAGTATTGATAAATATAGCTTCTATATAGGGAGCTTGGGTATGTAACTATCCCATATATTGCAGGGTAATTCAGAAACTATACCTACCTTATGAAATTTTATAATTGTAAAACAATTCATTATAAAAGATGGCATAAACAAAAAGATAAAAAAAACAAGGTTATTTAGTTTAAAAAAATTTATGAATTGGTAGATTTATATGAATAATTAAAGCATAAAAGCATGGAAACACAGCATTGTATGAACCAAACTAGTTTCTGAAATGTTGAAAATAAACTATAAAAAGGTATACTAATGCATACATAAAAAGTGTATATAAATACAAAGTAGTTACATGTTGTGCATATTTCCTATCAGATTATACAACTTTAATTAAATGATGTAATTTAGTTGTATACAGCTTTGTTTGCATACCATAAAACAATTACTTTTTAATATGCATTAGTGTACCTTTTTATACTTTACTTTTACCATTTCAATGCTTTAATCATTAATATAAACCTACCAATTCAATATTTCTTTAATTATTTGTCTTTCTGTAGATTTATGATTAATTTTTGACATAATTACATTATGTTAAAACAGTTTTATAATTCTGCAAATATACATTTTTAGTTTTATTTAATCTTTTAATAATAGTAATTTGTTGGTGTCTATTAGAGTATAGTATTTAAATTATACCAAAATACAATTCAGCTGAATGATTTATCAGCAGAGAATAGGGAGGATACTCAGAAATCAGAAAATAAAGTAACAAAGAGCATTCAATTAAAACCTGAAATAATAATTAAGATAAAAACTCCCTGAAATTCAAATATGTTTACAAAATGGGACCAGAAAGATAGTGTGATCAAAAATATTTATTTTGCAACCAAAAAGTATAATTAAAAATATAGCCAATGGTAATATATATATTAAATTAAATACACAAAGGACATTTCCATTCATTTTCACTGTTCGAATTTGTTTATTATTTTAAGATTCTATACAATATATTTTATAAATCTTTTGTAATGATTTGTCAATTTATTCATTGTTATATATTTCTTTTGTGCTGATTTGTTAGTTGATTTATGACTTATTTAAGAGGCATATCTATATTTTATGTTCTTATAATTTATCATATCTTACAGTCACCATGGATATATAAACATATTTTTAATTTTACTTTTTGGTTACATTTTGTGACTGTAAAGTATGAAATGCAACCATATCAACCTATACAAATGTGACTGAAAAAATTGTTGATATATATTTGATACCTATATTTTTGCCTCAGGTATTTTCCTGCCTCACTAAAAAATTATTTATGCCTCAAAAGATTTGGGTTATATATGAAATGTGAGGCAGAAATACAGGTATCAAATATAATATATATGTACATGGTGGTCCAAAGTATTTGGCTTAGAATAGTACTAAATACTATGCTGGGTTGAATATTTTTGGGCCATCCTGTACATATAAATCAACATTCTTTTCAGTCACTTTTGTATAAGTCAATTCAGTTACATTGCATACTTTATGGTCAGAAAATGTAATCAAAGAGATAGTGAAACTGAAATAATTTATTTTATGACTGAAAAGAATAATTAAAAATGTGTAAATTTATATCTATGGCAAAAACCTTATCCTTTACAGTGCCCCCTAAAAAGGAGTTAAATCTGGTGATGTGGTGGCCAGTCAATGACATCACAGTGAATCCATCTGTTGGGAAATTTTAAGTCAAGTAGTGCATGCTGCACATTGAGTGCAAAATGAAAATATAAGTCATTATCTTGGTATTGTTCATGTATCTGTGGTAATATTGTATACTTTAATATGTTCAAGTAAATAGTTTTACCAATGGTTGTGTGCTGAATAATGAGTCGAACAACACCATTTTCAGGAAAGCCCAGCCAATACTGTTACACCAAGTTGATTGAGATATTTCTCAATAGTGATGCATGGGTTTTAGTTGCATAATAAACACAATTATGTTGGTTAACAGCACCCAATAATTTAAAGTTTGCCATCACCCTCAAGTTCCTTACATAGGATGTTTTTGGAAAATTGTAAATGGTGATCCAAGTCATCTTCCATGTATTAATTAGGTGTGTACATCTGTAGTCCTGCATAATTCATCAGGCAGGTCAAATATCTGCACACTCAATACAAAGTATAGATAAGACCCTATGTTTCAATTTCTGTTGGCTCTGAGTGAATGTCAGAGCAACTTTGATTCATTTTTTTGTGTGGTCACAGTAATTTGTCAAAAACTTCTTGGTGCATTGTAGATACTCCCTGTCTGTTCAAATTTTTGTTACATAGTCAATAAATTATGAGCCTTGTGGGGGGGGGGGTGTTGCAAAGATTTCAATCCACTGTTCTCCTATACATTCACTATCTTCTGTTTTCCAGTATTGTTTTAATATCCATTTGTGTTGTTGGTCCATCAAATTACCAACCATGGTTTTTAACATAAACACAATGACTAAAAGCCATCTAGAATACTTTAATCAATAATTTTTCATTATGGTAAATTTAAAATAATCAATTGAATGGCTAAACTGTCCCCCCCTTTTATATATTTGATACATATATTTCTGCCTCAAAAGATGTAATTCTGCCTTAGCCTGTTTGAGGCAAAAAAACAGGGTACAGTTTTTAGTGAGGCAGGATTATATTTTTTTATGAGGCAGAAATACCAGTATCAAATATTATACATATGCATAAAACTTAATAAATACATTTATATAGGAAAAAAGGTTTTTATTTATGTCTAAATTTCTTTCATACAGTTTTCTTATTATGGGATAAAAATGGTTTATAACATTATCTTTCATAAGGGTCCCAGACAATACTTAAAATATTTATTTGGAAGCAGTTTTCTATATATTTGTAGTAAATGTATTGTTTTTCATTTATAACCAATCCTAAACATTAAAATGGTGGATATCTAGGAAAATAATATCATATAAGAGACCTGTGGCCCTTTGCCATATATGCATTGTCTCCCATGTATTTTTTACTTAAGGGATCATTTATATTGAGTTAATAGAAAATGTTAAATAATAAAAGTCAAACAAAAGCAGTATTTTTGGCTGAGGCAAACAATAAATTTGTTGGCTTTTATAAAATTTGATATTGTGTATTGTAGAAGCTTTAAAAAATAATACATTAACACAGTAATATTTCATATAATGATTCTGCAAAGTAGATGATAATTATAGTTCTAATTAGGCAGTGGCTAACAGATCCATCTAGATGGACTCTAATTTTAGTGGCCTAAAAATGCCCCATTTAGACAAAAAGTGAGAAAAATCTCAAAAATCATTAAATTATCCTGATAAATCATTTAAAATTTTGTAAAATATTTACCGAAATATTTAGTAGTTTGTTCAATATATAAAATATTTTAATTAATGCTATAATTTATTTAATATTTAATAAAAGTTGAATGTAGTCGTCATAGTGCATGTAAATAAAATACATTAAAACAAATAATTATTATTTATAGTGTGTACGGGTTACGCCGTTTTTGAGAAATTATATGTTTTTTTTAAAGTTTTATACATGGCATTCTCGATATTCTGATAGAGATCTCCCAACGTGTTACTGGAATTCTGATTCTCATTGACATCTTGTCTCGAATAAAATAAAACCCTCATTTGAATATTTAGCTCGGACTATAACATTTCTCCAAGAGGTTTGAATACAGTTTGAATACATGCAAACTCTTGCTTTCAATCATGTGTTAAAAACTGTCGTATAACATTTTCAGGTTTTATTTCCTTCTTTTTATTTTCTATGTCGTCCTCTTCCAATGCGATACGAAATCGTAATGTTGAAAAATAATCCATTCTGTATACAAGGAATTATCTGGTTAGGTAATTATCTTACCAGAGAACAGTTTCCTCGAGACTCTCCAATCCTCTTCTCTTAATGTGGCCAGAAAAAATACAGCTTTCGGTCATTAATTTTAGATACCAAGCTATCAGGGTTCTTTACTTTCATTCTTATGTGGACATTTAGTGATCCGATCTCGTCAGCTGATTTGCAATATACGACGCCAACATCAAAGTTCAAAAGCATTGATACTCGAGGCTTCGTCTTGAGTCAAAGTCCAGCTATCTGAGTTAGTGAGTTCTGAAAACAAGTGAGTTCATGAGACGTTCTCAAGAAACCAAAATTCAGACATTTAAGCAATCCAAGATTCCCACACTACCTACAAGTTTTGAGACCAAACTGGGGATAGAGCTAAGTGGCATTATTCCATATAATTTTAGGAACAATATTTAACTAATTGACATAAGGCTGTCCTTAAAAAACAGGCAGATTGTAAGATAAGTACATCATTTTTAAGAGAAGAGTTTTAAACATTATTTTCTCCACCATAAACGAAATTCGATTTTTCTGGTAAACAATTGAGCTGGTTACTACCTTACTCTATCTCCTTTTTGTTCTGTTGGTCCGCTGTCTAAAATGTTCCATTTAGGACAATTGTAAGCAACGTGTTAGAGGTGGCTGCCTTAATAGTGGTAGGATATAATATTAACTATTAGAATTTTATAAAACCCATTAAAAGTTTTTTAAAAACAGGTCCTTAATATCAATTGAAAAAAAAAGATTTATTCTTATCTTTTTGTGGTCCGAAAGCATTATCTTCAGGAGGGCGATCAAGGTCAAAAGTTCTATTGTTCTGATTTGTTCTTACTCTATTAATACTAAGCAGCCTATTAATAATGCGATAGATCTTTCCAATGTTTATTTTCTAGGTCAGTAAATCCGTAACATTTGGCTGTTAGCTCAAAAGCTTAAGCTTTTCATAAAAGACCTATGGGACACGATTTGGTGAAAATAGACCATTTTGATCCTTTGCTTTGTTATTTGAAAATATATTCGGTGAATTTGGCCCTCTGTAAAAAAATATAATTATACCTAATTATTACATATATACAGAGGTTGATAGTCAATTCTATGCACCCATAAATGATTTTCTGTAAATCCTCCAGAAGGCTTTTGCATTTTTCATGAGTACAGTAAGCAAATTTCTACAGTAAAGAACTGTTCAAGGTCTCTGGATTCAAAGTCATTCACTCGGCAAGCCACCAATCGAGGAAAGCTGTATCGATCGCATAAATTACAATACGTGAAATATGGATGTTGGCTAAGTAACCGAATGTTGCGATCTAAAATGTGCGCAAGGACTCGAATATTTTAAGCAGCATATAAATTTCACAAATATATTCCAAAACTATACATTTAATCAACAAATGGAAGAACGCAAGTGGATGGGGAGGCCATTGATGAAGTGGATAGGTTCAAATACTTAGTATCGATCAAGAAGAATTATGAAAGCTGCCTGATGGACCTGAGAATGAAACTTCTATGGCAAAAACAAAATGTGCGAAATGACTTGCATTTAGAAGGACCGTGCACTACCAACTCAGTTAAAAGTGAGGTTGGTGAGAGGCCTGATCTGGCCAATTATCTCCTATGGTGCCGAAAGAATGGACCTTAAACCTGGCTGAGGAAAGGCTTATCAATGCAGCAGAGATGTGGTTTTGGAGAAGGCTTCTGAGAATCACCTACAGAGAGCACAGAACAAATGCTAACATCTTTGAAGAGCTAAGAAGATCTCCCTCCCGTTAAGACACATTCGAAAAAGGAAACTATCATTCTATGGACACCAATGTAGAGAAGGGGTTGCAACCTCACAAGAGCAATTCTGCAAAGCAAAATAAAAGGCAGATGTCGGAGAGGTAGACCACAGACTCAGTATCTTGACAACATCAAAAAATGGTTTGGACGAACTATGGATTTAGTCAACTCTACAACAAAGGATCGCAAAGTTTAGCGTATTATTTCAAATGTGTCTGCCGAACCTCAACAATGAGCATGCCGTCATCATCAATTAATTATTTGATTTAGCAATTGAGAGCCTCCACGCAAGAACCAGACAATTGCAAAAACTGAATTTTTCAGATGTTTTATATTGTTTTCTAATTTTATTAAAGGTTTTGTATCTTTATGAAAATGCCTTGAAGTATAAAAATGTAAGTTGTACCATTGGATGAGGTTGGTTCTTGTACAGAGGCTCTTAATTGTTGCTACTGATGGCAATATTGCAAAATTTTCCCACTATGATTTTATAAGCGTTTGACCATATGACCGTTAGTTAAAAATAAAAATTATTCTTGATTTCAAAATTTGTATACTTAATGATAATATGAATTTAAAATGTTCTTGTACCTAAGTAGGTATAGTAGGGTATGCAGATTAGAATTATAATTGCAGAGAAATAACAAAAAATAATTTTTTATTTCTACAATTTTTTGAAAAATTCGCCAACAAGAATCAATTCTATTTATTCTGTAAATCATTTTTATTTTCTGGCAATCTAGCAAAATGTTTCATCACTGACTAAAACTAGGTATGTACCTCTCAACTATTTCTATGATTATTTATTTGCCAAAAATAAATGCCTACAATATTATTCTTATCTTTGCCCCTATTTGGTTGGAAGAATTCTGTCGTAATAAATTGTTATTTTTTATAATAAATTATTAAATTTCTTAGCTGTTTAATTATTTATTATAATATTGATACATTATGCATTCTATGCATAAAGTCATCAGTAGATTGGTATTGTCTTCTAGTAGGTAGGTACCCATAAAGCATATAATAATTTGGTATTTTTCACAGAGCTATTTTAGTAGGAGTTTTTGTTTAAATAGTCAGATATTTTATGTAGAAAAGTAGCAATTTAGTTTATTGATTTTTTAAATAAAGATTATACACGGTTTATGCTTATTACGTATTAGTTGGGTAAATATAGTTAAAGACACAGCACAATATGATTGTGACGTGGAGATAATAACAATACTATTTCCTACATCTATTATGCTATAATCCCTCAGCCAAGAAACTTATTTTGTACTATCTAAATAATTTGTTGTCTTGGTGTTCTATTAATTTGATATCGTTTTGATGTACCTAGGTATACCTAAATAAAACAAGATACTCCCTGAATAAAGTATAAATTTACGTTGTCCATTATTACAGATGACAATTTAGATTTCTTTAGCTTGTAGGCTTATTATAGTTTTCACTAACTGCTGCGATCATGGTTGCGTATCACACACCGATCTACGTACCTTTCCATCAGAATATTGCTTTACAACAGAGGAGACTATGGTACATACAATAGATTTTAGATCAGTTCAACTAAGGTACTACACAGAAAATGGGAGAAGCTTCATACTTAATACAATCTGAATAAGCTAGTGTATCTTTAATTCATAAATTTATGTACGGTTAGATAAAAACTGTCCACCTTCTTTGTAATTAAACAATAGACCAAAATAGCATCCAATTGTTGGAGAAAGTACAGGCAACCATTTTCTATGGTTAGATTGCTGCCTAAATATTCCAAAAGAACAAGAGATCAAACAATTAATAAACCCCATGATCAATTAACCCTGGTTGGCTTTTTGGGAGTCTGCCTGTTTTATTCAGCAGTAAACCTTATTCTAATAAAAGTGAATTATTTAATAGCAAAAGAAAATTTCTACACCAAATCGGATTAAAAATAAAAAGACATACTATTAATTTGTAGTCTATAGTGATCAGCAAGAAAAGTTGGCTTTAAGTAAGTTCTACATTTACTTATCTCAATTTGTAAAGAGATAACGTCTGAATATTCAAAAATAGTACCAAAAGTATAGAAAAAGTTTTCACAAAGTCGTGATCAATCATTTTTTCTTCTAAAATAGCCATTGAACGTAGTTTTGTCAGGCTTTTTTAAAGAGGCATTCTCTAGCTTTGCATTTTGTGGCAAAATGTTCGACTGCGTCCAATTGCCCATTTTACGTATGTAAAAGACAATTATTTAGACACACTTCGTACCCTTTTATATCTGATTTGAGTTTACAGTATCGTCAGGGACATATTATAACAAGGGACTGTCAACTCAAGGTTTGGCGTAACACTAATTTCAGCCTGTTTTTTTATATCTCTGAAACAGCTGAACCAATTGCTTTGAAATTTAGAACATTGAATTGAAGTTATATGAGAAACAATATTTTTAAATTTCAAGTTTATAGGTCACATGACCTTTAGTTTGGACCAGCTCAAACGGCCAAAAACATCAATTTTGAATGGAGTAGAGGAGTAGAACTAAACATTAAATGAGAACTTTTGGTATTCAATATACTCAGTAATTTAAATATTATTTAGCCAGTTTCACTTAATTTAAAACATTACGTTTGGTCGCCTCGAATTTGACTTATATATGTAGTTGGACCAACAATTATTGATTTTTCAAATTTAGGCTTATAACTTAGTATTTTTCAGAAGTAAACAAATCAATAAGCCCGGGGGGGTTGCTGGTAAAAAATAATGTAATTATAAAGTTTCGGTGTAAAACGACTTGTTCACATAAAATTCCAAAACAACAGAAGTTAAAATAAAAGTATAAATAACAAAGAACATAATCAAATATAGTATACTCATGGAGATTAAAAATATGATCTAAAAACTTAGGTGCTTAAGTTCGTAACAATTTATCTTCGCATTGATAGTTGGGAGAATCTTGGAGATAGTAGTGTTTCCTTGATATGTAAGCCGGAAGTGTTACGATCACTGACTAAAATTCTGATGTCAAATTGAGAACATAGGAAAGGCACTGTTGAGCTATAGACGAGGTGGTTGAACGGAGATATTTTTTGATGCAAAATTGCAGGGATCGAATTAAGCTACCGATGTACACAGCTGAACATTGTCTGCATTTTATCTTGTAGACACAGTTTGGCCGTAGACATTATTTAAGTAACAGCCTTGCAGATTACAAGGAGCAGGCGGGTTTCTTAACCCTGGTGAACCTACACCACCCCCCTCTAGAATATCATACATCCCGTGTGGGCTGAAATTTGGTACCTTGGAATGTTTAGGGTAAACAATTTTTTTAGAAACTAAAGTTTGTCCGATTGGTTTGTAGGGCTATAGATATTCAGTAATGCAAATCCATAATTTTGTTTAAAACTATCGATTTGTTTGGGGAAAATAATGATATTTTTGGCCAAAATCACTAAAATGGCTCTAAAATCTAAATCAAACATTTGAGATTTTTAGAAAAGTATTAGAAATAATGTAGTTAGAAAATCTTTTAGAAAATGGGATTCTTCACATTTATCGTTTCTGGTCTATGAGGTTCACCATAACAGGGCATGTCCATAAAAATTGATTTTTTTCAAAATTTTATTTTATCATAATTAAATGACTCTAATGGTTTAAAATGGTTTATTGTAATATTTTACAGCATTTATAGTTGTTTTGCAAAACATATAATTTGTAAAAATTTATTTTTAATGCTTGGCTGGGTCTGAAACCAACAAGTTAATGGCTCTAAAATTCCAATGAAACATACTAGTGATTAAACATTGAAAGCAATTGAAATTTGGTAATATTGTCAGAACATCTTTCTATGATAAGCTGGATTTCGTTAGCAACGATGGAGGTTTTGGTAAAACTCACTACCAATCTGCCCTACCGAGTTTTAACAAAACCTCTATCGTTGCTAACGAATTCCAGCTTATAATAAAAAGATGTTCTGACAATACTACCAAAATTAAAATTGCTACTGCTTTCAATGTCTTATCGCTCAATGGCTGCCCACCAAATTTTCTTATCGAAACAATTAGAATGATTAAGACGTTTCTATGGACCACACAAGGAGTACTTTTATTTTAAGGTGCTCTTTCTTAGTGATGATATTAATAAGAAGATCATATCTCCATTTTGAGACGACCCTCTGTTCACCTAGCTAAGGAAATGTGCAATACATCACTAGACGCATAATAGCCCATGGGGGATAATGGTGCATTTATTACCGGGTTGGAGAGACGAGGCGATTTTACTGCAGAAACCTGTGAGATAGAAAAGATTCCTGGGGAAATGGTATGTGAACCAGGAACCTCTAAACCAAATTTCTCTGATCTTACTTTTTCTATATCTATTTCTATACTCGGGCTATACAAATATGAATTTGATCACATGAAACCTTGGTTGCCACCTACCAACAGATGCTATAAGAATGCTAGTGTTGCATATTTTAAGGGAATTTGACAAATGAAACCTTAGTTGCCGCAAAGGTTTTATACAGTTGATATACAGCGAGGCTCTATCGAATTTCCTCCGCGATCTCCAGA
>JAUYWI010069075.1:0-14618 GCA_034780595.1 Parotoplana pacifica
ATTATATGTAGTTGTATGAAACATTCTATTATATTTCTTGGCATGTTTTATTAATATAAAATTGTTCTGATTTTAGCGCTCATGTGTCCATGCCACAACTTAGCTGGTTGCAATCTTCGCCTGAATCCACCTTGCCACTGCAACGTCGGTTATTTTGGTGATGGCATGAAATTTTGTGATGTCATCAAGAACGTGTCAACACCATGCAATGACAAATGTGATAGAAATGCAAATTGTGAAATGGTGCCTTTGGAAACTACGGTTAGTAAATTATTTGCCTACTAAATTATTTAAAATCAAGACATTTTGTTAACTTTTTTGTTGCACTTATTTCAAATTTGTATAGCTTAAGTATCCAAGTATTGCGTTCAATTAAGAGCACCTAGAACTTCCATAGACACTAGTTCATAATTTGTTGATGGTTGATGCAATTTGCATTTATTGTTTGATGAACAATCTTTTCATTTCTAGAGGAACAGTCATGTGCCCCGATGTGCCTGTAAAGCTGGTTATGTTGGTGATGGATTTCACTGTACTCCAAGCTGTTCTACAAAACTCTGTCCAGATCACTCAAAATGTATCAAAAAGACAAATACAGGTGAGTAAAACTTCTGAAAAGCTTTAGAAAAGCTTTTTACAATTTGCCTACAGCATGACACATAAACATGTAAGGGATTGTATAAGATGTGTGTGATCAATCAATATTCTTAACTTGGAATACTTTGTGATAAACGTTTTCCAGGGCCAGAAAGATATCTACTCCAATCTGAGAATTTTCAGTTACTTCAGGTACTGTGCTTCATTGGAGAATTTCTGAATACTGCATTCTAGGATTGATGCGCAAAAAACGATGGCCTAATTCTTTGGCCTGTCAATATCTCAATCTAACTTATTGTAAAAGCCCACCATAGGTATACTACGTTCTTAGTATAATTATAAAATATATCATGAACATTTTGCCGTATAACCAACTACCTGAACTGTTGAACAAAATAATTTCTAGTAGTTTAGTAAATTTATTCATATTTAGGGGACATTATCAGAAAAGAAAAAGAAAAACAATCAAATTGTATAGCTCTGGGTAAATACTCACTTTCTGTAAAAACACAATCAGGTAAATAATTTTTGATTAGTATATTAAATTGACCTTTTTATCTTCCAAAAGTGAAACGGTTTACTGAAAGTTTCTATAAAAAACATATTGTAGTAGGCTATCACTACAAAGGTCGTGATATATTAACAAAATATATTCGTACAACATATATTAATACAGAAAAAGTCGTTTAGGACATAGTCTGTACATAATAATAATTTATCTATTACATATTATCTATTTATTTGTTAAAGTTTTATGATGAATCCCTAAATATGTTTATCAAAAATATCTAAACAATATAAAATTCTTTAAATGTTGATATCATTTTACTTACAAACCTATATCTTAAATTTTCAACAATGGACATGCAGCTTTCTTCTCGCCAACTGCCAATTATGTCATTCTAATATAAAATAAATTTTGGAAACCTTAAACTTGTTTTTATAAATATTGTGTTTATTAGTCAACATATATTTATCAGTTTTGATATATAATATATTTTATACGACTTCTACACAATTTGTTTATACGACTTTCTTTACACCATTATATGCATTATGTAGGTATGGCTTTTCACCATAAATCCTCTATTAGAACACTTTTAGAACAGTGTATACCTCAAATTTTCCTTTTATGTAGATGATGTTGTATGTGTGTGCAATTCTAACACGGTGCCCTATAATGATTCATGTCACACCAATCTATATGCCACCATTTTCAACTTTCAAAACATTCAACAATTCATTCTGAACAGAATCACCTGCTTCTCGGAAAAGACACTTCGGGAAATGGAATCGTCTAAAGACAAGTACTTCTACGTCTTCGTACCAAACAATTTGACTGCCCTGTTTGTAAGTTACTTTTCTTATTAGTAAGTTGAAATTCTTATTACGCACAAATAAAAAAATCTGTGTAGGTTTAATTGCATATCAGTTAAATGTAGATTTATATATCTAGGTTAAATGTATGTTTAAATGCCTATAGGTTAAATGTAGGTTTAAATGCCTAGCTTAAATGTGGGTTTATATCTAATATTTTTAGAATACCACCTGCCATCAAATAAGATCACTTGTGGCTTATAAGGATTTGAAAAGGAATGCCAAAAATCCGACAAAACTTGCAACACTCAATAAAGGTGTCTACATATATATTAGAAAAGATGTAAGTGATTTGTAGGTCAGTGGAGTTTGAAAATATACACATTTATATAAATTACATATAAGTCAAACATACATTATATAAGTTTGGCTAAAAGACCCAAATGATGGTTTGCTCCACAAAACATTAAAAACTACTACAATATAAATTATAGGGACTATATTATGTGGCTCAAAAGCTACTATCTTAAAAATAAGGGAGACGTTTTAGTCTATAAATTTAGTTAATAAAATATATTAAAGCTAAAGGAGTTAAAGTTCAGGAACACAAAGGTCACTGAAATTGTAATTACACAGTAATTGAATCACCATAAATGATCATTGGTTTTTCTCGTATATGTTGTTTCTAAAATCAATCTTAAAAGATAATTTAACGTATATTATAAATTGAAAGATATCTCTATCTATCTATAGTGTTCTGACAAAACAGTTATTAGGTAGGTTCATTTCTATGGCATCCACTTTCTCCATCCTTCTCGGTTAGCTGCCGGTCCTTCAATTCTCTACAGGTTTTTAGTTTGAATTCTTCTAACATCCTCTTTCTTGGTTTTCCTCTTCCATGTTTCCCTAGAAATCGACCTTACAGAATTACTTTAACCATTCCTTCTCCACGTATTAGGTATATGTCGAAATCATTTTTCTTTTTTCTGATTATTGCTTCCAATATGCTGCGTTTTTCTTTGATTTATTGGAGTACTTCTTGATTTGTCTTCATGTCTTTACATGTTATCTGGTGCATTCTTCTGCAAATCCATATTTCTAGTGCTTCAATATTCTTCTTATAAATTTCTTGCAATAGTGCTATACTTCATATAATTGTCTTCACGATTTTCTGCTTAGTTTCTAGTTGTAATGTTTTTGTTAATAATTCTCTTCTTCTTATAAATGCCGTTTTGACCATTGCAATCCTTGCGCGGATTTTGTAACTACACCTTCTATCCGATGTTATAATTGCTCCAAGGTATTTGATGGTTTTGACTTGTTCAACTTGTTGATTGTTAATTGTAATGTTCATTTGATCATTCCTATTTCTTTAAAGTCGCCTTAGCGTTGTCTTCTTTATGTTAACTTAATATTGAAATCCTTCGCTTTACTATTTAAACAGTCTACAAGGTTTTGTAGGCCTTCTTCTGAGTCTGCTGTCATTTATTGATCGTCTGCAAATCTTTTCTACCCATTAAATAGCAATTATTGAATTATATGTGGAATTAAAAACATGTTTTAACATTATCGAAAAGAAGATCAGGTAAATCAATCAGAGAATAAATAGATATGGGCATTGAGAAGTAAAGAAATGATTTTACATTTTACTGCAAAGAATATTGTTAGGTGATTCATTATTTTTCATTTGAGGATTATGTACATTAGACTGTTGATCTTTTTCATAATTCATCTTGGTTAATTTTGATGACTTCCGCAAACAATCTATGCATAATTCACAATTAGAAAACAATAAATGATCCTACATTATACTTTATAGTAAAATTTATGTTAATTTTTATAATTTGCAATGGCTCTTTTCTATTCATTTATTTACCTTTTTGATATTATTGTATTAAAACAGTTAATTATTTCCAAGATATTTCTGAAATTACTATTTAATATCTATCATTAATCTGTATGTAATTCTGTATGTAATTCCAATTAATTTATCCTTTATTTAATACTGCCTGAAAAAGATTTAAACAATAAAACGAAACCTAGGTTGCACATATACCTATTCATTTTTATTAGTATTTTCACTTGCCTATGTACTAAATTTAGGCATATACTGTCTAATTCAATACTCCTAAAGATAGGAGTTATTTCCATTCTTCAATAGTTGGCTTTATTTTATCTTTTTAATGTCAAGTACTTGTTTATGAGACCTAAAAGTGTGTTGTCTTTTTTTTATTTCTGCTTTATGTATTTGTTTTTTTATATAATGTTTAAAAATACAAATTCTTTGGACATGTCAAATTTTTGAAATTTCACGATTTTTCAGATCCTTTTAGATAGTGTCGAAACTAAGTATAATCTAAACAGTCTATTATTCTATGTTTTATGTCGAATTCTGTAATAACTTTGACCCCAAAACACTTTTCTCTAAAGGATAAGTCAACGTCAGAAGCCCTCACCTATGTCAATGGACAAATATTGAAAGAGAACAATCGAATATCATTCACAAATGCCGAGATCTACTACACCAACGGGATGCTATCAGATTCATATGATCCTGACCCGGTAAGTTTTATTTTTACTTAATATTATTCAGTTTTATGCTCTGATTGTGAAATGAATTTTATATAATCAAGAAGCAGCAGTCCTGTAGCTTTGGTTGAGTCAAACACTGTTCCCAAATGCATATGTAGCGCATCTTAAGACACGCAGGATATGGTAATTACGTTGCACAAATGATCCAGCTGCCTTCAGGTCGCTTAATATTAAATATTTTCGATTCACTTCATACTTACAACTGCAGATTACAGACATAATATTATTTTTCTCTGAGTTTTGTTATATTTCATTACAAACATAAGAAGCACTGACAAAACTGAATTGGAAAGACTGTTTCTTTATTAAAGGGCACTCATCCTGTCACAGCAGGTCCTTCCTATTAATGTGCTAAAAGTAATATTGAAAAAAACAGATACTTTGATACTATTGATTTATATTACTCGCTAATAGCCCGGGCTATCATTAGCAAATAATAAACATAAGTATTACATTTTATCAGACTATGATGATTCTTTTTAATTTACAAATTATACTCAGACTAAAATTATAACATATGTAGTTTTGATTAGCCAACTACTTGGTAACTGTCACAAACTCTCAATAATATGTTTAGATATACATATATTGTGAAAACTTTAAAAAAATTGTAAAAAGAGGAAATACTGATTGACACTTTGAGTGACTCTTGGAGGGACATGTACAATTTTGCATATCAGTACTTGTCATTAAGTGCATGTTTCGAGCTGTACATTTATACAAAACTACAAAACTCTTGGTAACAGATAACAAGTACGAAATATCTTAATCACGATTTTAAACTTTTAGCTAGCTGTTCGTCATAGGAACAAAGGAACAAATGTTGGTGGCATCGCAGGAGGAATAATTGTCACCATTCTTCTTCTCTGTGGTATTGCTGTTCTTGTTCTGCTTGCCTACAAGAAAATGCCAAACACCTTTAGACTAAGATTGGGAATGCAGGCGGTTAGTAACATTTGAATAAATTACCTAATAAACAGGCTGATAAACAAATATGTGATTAAATTTGCTACATTCGAATTGTAGGTATAGGGTGGTCCCATAAACATGTATGTTTTAAATACCCAGATAACATAAATTATAGACATCAATGTTTTTTGTGTAGCTAAACAAAATCAACAAGTTCTTTTACATAAATAACAATAGACAAACAGTCTGTAAATAAGAACCTCCTTTATCCAGAATGTTCTGCAGATCCACTGGATCGACTAAAGTTGTGAAGGTCGTTATCAACAATTCTGCGGCCATCATTGTTGTCAGCAAATACATGGTCTCTTTGTTGAGCTTCAATATTACGAAAGATGATGGGATCCAGCTAGTTCATGTCCGGACAATATGGAAGCTGAGGCAGTCGCTCAATATCATTATCTACAATAAATTCAGCTGTCATTGTGGTTGCATGGAGTCTAGCATTTTCATACATGATTTTCAGGTTCCCTCTTCGACGATCGCCTATTGTAAAAATTATATAATACAAACCAGCATTGATAACATAACCTCTGGGTAATATCTCGAAATTATGTTCAGCTCCAAAGTTAGGGTGAATAAAACGGAAATTTGTATCGGACCCACCTATACTTTAATAATACAAATTTTACTTTATTGGTTAAGCACATCGCACTATTTACTAATTTGGTGTGTAAAAATATTACATTTGGTATAAGTTCACCATATTCTCCTGACTGCCCTGAGGTCAATGGATGACCATTTAGGAAAATGAAGTTTGCTAAAAATTTAATCATAAAACTAATTAAACTCAAAATATATTAACATTTGGGAGATACATTTACTACAATGATTCCATTGTTTGATTTTTGTTGCTGTCTATTGTTTGATATGCGTTCCTGCATTTTTAAATATTAAATGATATGATACGAGGGTGTAGACAGGCACGAATCCATGCGATCTTCGCTACAACCATCCAGTGGTCAAACACCGCCCTCAGTCATGTCTTGGAGCCGTTTCAGCTCACAAGGACAAGGAGGTCTGTATTATCTGCAGGAATATGTGTAAAACAAAGCTGTTCAATACCAGGAGGTGCTGAAGAATCACCTTATTCCTTTTAAAAATATCTACCACCCAGATAATTAGCCACGCAAGATGAAACACCGTACCACACTGCCCCAATAAGAGGATGGTTGAGTGAACAGCAGATTTTAACATTATTGAAATGTATCGGAGCAGATAAAGAAAGTTGCCCAGTCTATAGTCGCAACATTAAAGGCACTGTAGGAAGAAATTGAGGTCTGGATACAGCAATATCGCCACCAATGTACCAAAATATTCCACATTCATCTTGGAGGATCTCTGCAACACTGAAGAACAAGGGTTCTTTATCCTTTGTATCACGTTATTGAATATATAAATCGTTATAAAAATCACGTACACGTACCTTGGATCTAAATAAATGGTTTTAATTACTTTTTGTCGAAATGATTGCCAAACTGTTGGGCCCCAGTATAACTCTATAAAATTGGCATAATTATTCCTGGTGTAGTGTGTGTACTTTCGGGTGCATAAGGGTCAAACATGGAGTTAATTAAGTAATTAGGAAACAAACGACAAATAAGAGCCCTAACCGTGATTGCAAATCTTATTTCAATTTTTAATATTTTAAATTAGCGATTTATACGCGTTTTTATATATAAATCTTGATATGCTTTTGAAGAGTTTCCATGTCAAATACAGGGATGGTTCCATTTACTATCAACCACTATTTAATACATTGTCCCAGCAATTTTTAAAAAGACCTTAAAGGAAGAATAATATAAAAAACATTAATTGTTCCCTGGGAGCACCGAATATCCGTGGGCTTCTTTTTAGATAAAAAGTGTGTTTTCTTTCATTTAGATGCCAAAACAGATAACAGACTCAAGAGTTCACTTCTCGAACAATGACGACTGCATCAGGCTGCACAGCAACTAAATTATATAAAATAGACATTACTTTTCTGTTCTATAAAGAAATAGTTCTATCATTTTATTTATGCATTAGTATGTACATCCTAATTTAGTATTATATTTTATTAGTTCATAATTATTAAAAATTATTTGATACAAAGGACGATTATCGCTATTTTTTCTTACTTTTCATTGATATAAAAAACAAGACTATCTTTGCAATAAATCAGTTTTCCCAGAATATTTGTTTATGATTTTATTCAAATTTTTAGTCTAACAGCCCAGAGCTATCACGGCCAAGAAATGTCGTACTTTTTAATGTTTGTAATGCTAGGAGATGTTAGAATGAGAAATGTTGGTGTCACTGACCATTAGATGTCAAAAACTCAATTTAAATTCTATTTCGTACTAAAAATTGTTTTACATAGTGGCCGCAGATAATTGATGGTCAACATCACCGTAATTGACACCATTCGGTCTCAGCTACCGGACTAACTTTGATAGATGTACATAATGTATGTTTGTACAATTAGAATTTCTTATTCAAGAACGTTAATTATCAAAGCCTTTGTTTTCTATATTATTAAAACCTGAAATAGTTTATTAGGTATCTACTGTACTAATTTTATCAAATTTTTGACTTTGTCTCACATCTGAGCAACTATGAATTTTGGGATGGACAAGTCTGATTTTAGACCCCGACCCAACAGTATAAATGTCGACTTAATTTTGGCATGGCTTTACAAGTCTTCATTACCCATTAACTTGGTATAAAACACTGAAGATACCGTGCTAAAACAGCATTATGATCTTATTTCAAGACAACATAGAGTGTACTGTACTATATGTATGTAGGTATCTCTTACACTGTATAGTATCTTGTACGCCCACAGTCTGCCTGATAGGTGTTGTTATGGTAGCCTTGTTTTCTTTATTCATACATTCTATCAGCGCCAATACTTAAATATGTTAGCATATAAGGTAAGTGCTTATGTACAAAGGTCAGTATGCAGAAGAGTTGAACAGGATCTCTCTATTGAATAGCTATTAAATTTCATCTGTTTAAACATATTTTGTTATGGTCCTTTTTAATAAGAATTAGGTTTTTTTCTGATACTAAATGATGGAAAAAATGTACATTTAAACTTTATAGTACTCTTTATCGTCTATTTGGAAAAGATGACTGTGAATATACACAAGCGTCTAATTGGATAGAAAATCATCCAAAGAGGAAACTCAATATTTGGAAATATAAAGAGCTACTTTCATTCATTTGTTATCAGTTTATAATTGACAAACATGTCTGTACCACAAAGTAATGGTAAGTTATTGATTTAAAAGTAATAATAAACCTACACATTTGGAATGAAAATATCGTTTTTAAGCAATAGTCAGTTATTAACAGATAATTCAAATTGCATATTTAAAAATACATTGAATGTAGTAAATTCAAAAGAATGTCTAAAATATGTTGATGACAATGGGCAATATCAAGTTTGATATTACAATGAGGAAGTATTCCTCAGGTGTATCCTGAACAAAGTTTTGAGTTAACCAAGTGTTCACTATAAATGATATCCAAATTTCAATACCAGCAGAAAATATTATTTCCTTCATACCATGAACATTGATTGTCCATATTACGTATCCTACCAAATATACCTACCTCGTTGATATGACTCTAAACACCAAGCTTGAAATGGAGTTGGAGTTAGCCTCCTAGAGGGATTAGGTGTAACACGAACATTGAAAACTTATGTTAGTTATGTTATTGTACCGTTATGTGTTAAGTTCTCTATATTTTACTAAAATGAGAGAAAACAAAAAAAATTAATCGTACTTTCATAAACTTTTCATAAACTATTTTTTTTAAACTAATTTTATTTATGTAGATATTTCTTTTATTTTTCCAGCAGCCATACTAACCAGAAAAGCAAGCTAATCATATTTAATTTATTTTGATCTATTTCAAATATTCTTGGTTCTTTTTGCTGAAGCGTATCGTATTGTTTGTAATGCTAATAGATTAAACAATTTGCAGCTGTTCCGATTTCCAAATTCAGAATTCTGCAAAAAGTATCTAGTTCATTAGATTAAGTTTTAATTATTACAATATAAACATTTATGTTTAAAAAACTATTATTATAGAAAACTAATGTGTGTTTAAAGATACTTATAGAACAATCTGTTAACTAGAGCAAATCGCTTTACTGGCATCATGGAATATTTTTGGCTACTCATTGTTTCTTCTTTTGATTTTTGAATAACAGACTGTAGACCGAAAAGTATTGCAATCCAGAATTCAATCATAGTTTAGAATCCTTAGAAATGAAGGAGGGTGCAATAGAGTTAAACATTTCAACAGTATTTTGCCTCATTAAACAATCTCTTGAGATCTTTATTGAAAAAATAAATTCTAACCATTTTTTAAAATTTGGTGTATCCAAACTGTTGAAACAAATAAGGCTAAGCAGATACCCTAATACATTTTACGAAATGCGATTAAAAAAATCCATTCACAATTTATTTTATTTCGTTAAATTGTTTCATTTACATTCAACTTTTGAATACATTATACTGTTATTATGCCTCGAAAATATGTAACTTTCTGCATATATCATTCAGAACAAATTGAGCCAACGATGTACATATATTGAATCAATTTTGTTATTCTGACAATGCACCTTCGCATATCATCTACCTGATTGTATAAAAATATTTATAATATTTAACCATTTATTGAACCCTAATATTGGATCTTTATTTGTAAGTTTGCAGTTATTACCTAAATGTTTATTTTCTATCCATGTACCTTAAATGAAACTTTAAAAATGACAAAATAGATTTTAATTTTATCAAAGGCATGCATTCCCAATGAATTATAAAATGAATACATTCATTGAAGTCTCTTAAAGGCATTTATGATTTGGTTTTTTCTTTAATGGTACCAACATTGTGGTAAATGAAGCAGATATTAAACCTCTTTATGAAACGTTTATTTTCAATGGAAGAGAGCAACAAATGTCCATACTTTTAAATACCATTAAATTATCAACACAGCTGGACACACATATCGCATTCTAGGAAACAATCATTAAAAGAAAAAAACATCAGAAGCCAACATATGTATATGCACTTCACCTACTTGTATCCAAAACCTTATTAGCCGATGGTAACAACAGTGTGTACTTCATCGCAACAAAGATACAGCAAGTCAGCTGATATTTGCAAAGAAACTACGCCAGAGAGATAAAGCAAGTCAGCTGATATTTGCAAAGAAACTACGCCAGAGAGATAAAGCAAGTCAGCTGATATTTGCAAAGAAATTACACCATAGAGATAAACAAATAACAGCCGATATCGAGTAAGAAATCTATCATAGATCTATGTATGTCAGGAGTGCGATAAGTATTTCAATTATACATACACTGTGGTATAGTCTATGCCGAAAAATCTCAATGACTTTTTTGATAAAATGAATGCATCGTCATGATCAAAGACAAAAGACTTTCATTGTTTTAAAATATTAATAGGAACACTAAACTATCAACAAGCATGTTATTAATCATTTTCCAACAACAAAAAGTATTACAGCCAACTGTTTAGTGATTTTTACTAAACACCTAACCTCATCGTTAGTTATCAGCTTCAACATAATACAGTAACCAGCTTTTAGCCATACTTGAAGTAGGTGGTAAAAATCGAGTTATGGCCACATTTGTGCTAATTAAAATCTTACATAGTTTAATCAAAGAACATTTATGCCTAATTTCTGCATAATCAGAAATATGTAAGAATGCAATATAAAACAAATGTAAACTTTTCTGACGTCATAGAGCCATTAGCAAAGGCCCAGTCAAGGACATGCTATGACAAAGGACTCTCAACTCAATGTTACATATCTCTCAAACTACTGAACAGTGATTTTACTTTATAACATACGTTTTAAACATTTCAATGTCAGAGGTCAAGTGATTTTTTGTCAAATTTCAACTGCAGAATAATAAGAATATTTGAAATTTAATGATTCAATTAATATTTACAAACCTTTATTCAAATAACTTGTGACACAATGTTTGGTTTCATTGAATTTGTCTTATATTGTTAGGTCGACGATTATTAATTTTTTACATTTAGAATTATATTTCAAAATTTATGATAAATATGAATGCTACATTTTAGAAATAGATCACCGATATTAATATCTTTCAAACAAATAAAGAGTTCTTTGTTACTGAAAATATTAATTTTATTAAATTTTATATATTTTGAGTACTTTAATTATTAAAAAATATATAATATATCAATGATCAAAATAGACAATTACAAACATGTTTGGGTTTAATTATAAACTTAAATATTAAAAATAAATAATAATCGGCTCTACGATATAAATTCGATTCAATAAAACCAAACATAGTGTCGTAAGTTAATTGAAAATATGTAAATAATATTTGAATCTTTAAATATCAAAAGTTGTTCAATTTTATTCTTTGGGACGAGTATTGATTTTTGAAATCGGAGTACTGATCGTTTATTATTGGTATGTGTGTAACAAATTTTCATGGAAAGTGTGATGTTTAGGGGTACACCACTCCACCTGGTCAATCCGATATAGAAAAACACGAATTAGTATAAAGTCAAAACTAATAATTCAATTTGTGCAATTGTTATTGTTGCCATACTAATTAAAATATTGGTAATTAATATTCTGATACTAAGTATAAACGAGTCTGAACGCGTCAGATAATTTTTTTCAGAAGATTAAAAATCCTAATAGACAGATTGCATAAAATATGCATCCTTTGAAATTGAGACGGTTTTCAAAAAGTTATATTTCTATTAAGAAACTTCTAGTAATTGAAAAATTGAATCACAACTAACAGAAAAAGTTTCTGCTACAAAAACAACAAAATTCTTAATTGACAAGCTTTACACAATAGTTTGTTTACTTCTTTTCTAATAAACCGTTAATGTTAATTTACTTGAAACACAAATAGAATTATTGAGTGAAATTGAAAATCCTATTTATGATGAAAAATTACAATTAAAAACAATTGAATTAATAATACATGTTACGGTATTAGCATCATCAGTATTAAATAATGATATGTATAACAAAAAATGTCGAATAATCACTACGCTAAATACAATTGCTAAATTCATGCTGTAAATGTTGAGTTGTTTATCATACATTCATATGTCGTAGGGCTAATTAAACTTTCTCTAACTTTCTTAGCCGTAATTTTTTCTGAATGTGCTTTTGATAACACATGGATGAGTTATTAAGTTAATTGTATAACTTAATGAAATGTTGACATACAGACATATACAAACTATATATCAAATGAAAGCCTAATTTCTGTTGATTTTAAAATCAATTTCGGGCAAAGAAAGTGTCAATATATAAATACTGTATGGCGTGTTCAGTTCGAAGATTTATTAATACTTTCATTCCCAACTTTGATTGTCTTGATATGGTACAGACAACTCAAATACGCAAAGATTGGCAAATCGTGCCTTGAAATTTATTGTTCGATTAAAAAATTATTTGACACATTCAAAGATGTGTGGAATCCTTATACATTTATAGTGGGAATTTGACTTGATCAAAGATTTTATAAATATATTTTAGGCCATAGGAAAATTAAATTGAACGACGCTCTGAAGGCACAAGGGACCATAGTTGTGCAATCCTAGGCATTTTGTGCCAAGAGAGAACAATTAAACTTATCCTGGCTCCCGGATCAGTCCTGTTAAAAGTAAAGAGGGAACGGAACCGTGTGTGATCTTAACATCAGGGACCCCGGGTTCTGATGGGTCCATAGTGTGATTCTCTGCTAGAGATGTTCACAATAAAGTGTCAGAAGTCGTCCATAAAAGTTTAATAGCTATTAATTAATAGCTGCTAAACCAATCCTGTTGCATAAACATATAGCATCTATTCAATAAAGGTACTACTAAAATCGATTGCATAAAACACTATTAACTTTAATAGTATAATATTTTAATAGTGAAATAACTATTAAATTTTAGTATTCACTGACAGATATTAAAAGGAGTGATAGTAACAGCGATTATGAAAATTTTAAAGAACGTTTAAAGTAAGGATAAGTTTTGATTTAAATCAAGAATGATTTCTTTTAAACAATAAATGATTCTTTTTATCCTAAATAGAATTGGTGATAATTTACAACATAAGACACAAAAAAATTATTCCATATCTCCAAGAAATCAAATGTTACTGTGTTTAAGATTCCTTGCCGATGCACATGGTGTTAATAAAAATACGTTGTGTCGTGGGGTGAAGAAAAAAACACTTTCACGCAATTTTATTTTGAGTTACAAAAATAAGCGTTTGCGACAATGTAAGAAACATGGCTGAAGACGTTAAATTTGTAATATTCAAAATTTGTAATTAATAATATAGTATGACGTAATAAGCTGTCTCGATAATTATAACTGCCAATAGCTTTTTCTTTTTCTCTTCTTATGCAATATTGGCAAATGTTCTTTACGTCTATGCTTTGATATGAAATATACGAACATTTTATATAATTTAGGCAATGATTATGCATTGGCGTCAGCGTCCAACAAAAAGTGCAGTCATTGTATTTTTTCTTTTTCAAATTTGAACTATTGATTATTTGGTAAATCGACACTAACATTTGTTTAGAGTACCAAAAATGTCCTCCCCCAATGAACCACACAGGAAGTATGATATACTGGAAGGGGCGCGGTTTCACCTACCATGTTCCTTAATAAAGGACAGCAATTTTTACAACTAATGGATAAATGTAACAGTCAGATTAATAAACAAAACAGATCACTCCATAATTTTGAACTAAAATAAATTGGACATTTTAAGAGAGAAGTAATACAAACCACCACAAAATGTGTTAAGAGCAATAATAAAAAAACTGGAATACTTTGATAAAAATATACTACTTATCTATACTACTCGCATATGATAGCCCAGGACAGCTGTTTCAGCCTTGTTGGGCCTCATCAGCTAGGCACAATCATTGCACAAATAAATATAAAATGTTCGTATATTTCATATCAAAGCATAGAAGTAAAGAAAATTTGCCAATTTAGCAAAAGAAGAGAAAAAGAAGAAGCTATTGGCAAAAAAGTACTTGGAAGCCTGTTTTTTTATTAAAAGGCACTCACACTGTCAAAGCAGGTCCTGGCCAAATAATGTGTTTAAGA